>SKCR01054875.1:0-29306 GCA_019454045.1 Zanthoxylum bungeanum | reverse complement strand
CAAAACACCTCCAACAAGCTTCAAATACATTTAATTACAAACTCAAAGAGTATGGACATCAACTTAGCAACACAAATTGAAGCTAAGATTAATAGAAATAATTTCCATGTAGAAGAAAGTATGAAAATACTTACAAAATACCAAGTTTTGCCTTTGTTTTCTTTCTTTTCTTCCACATTTTCTCTCAACTCTCTTTGTAAATATTTGTGTAACTTGTCTATATCAAAAAATAAAATTGAAACAAGCTTTTATATTTTCCTTAGAAATGTCGTGAGCCACTGTAGGCATTGCATTTTTATACATTAGGATGAGTCTCGTATGGAGGCAACTACCTCTTTAGTCATGAAAGTCGCGGGAAACGGACGTTGGAAGGGTAAAGTTGGAAAATGGAATTTTTGTTGGATTTAACCTCGTTGTTTGGCTCCGGTTGTTTGTTGGTCTTCCGTTTCAAAGCTTACCTAAGGCCCAAAACCCAAACCAAACCCAAACCAAACCCAAAATACCCAAGTCAAACCAAAACCACACACCCAAGGAGAGTGATTCACGCCCATGCCCTCTTTATTTAGGTATATGCACATTTATCACATGCTAAAATCTTGTAAAATCCTTACCTAAATAAAAGAAATCAAATCAAATCCCTACCAAATCAAATCCAATCACAATCCAAATTAGGAGATCCATTCCTTGTTAGACACCAATTAGGAGATTCTTTCCTATTCAATTAGGAAAGTCTTCTCTCTTTGCCTATAAAAAGAGGCCTTCACCCCCATTCACAAACCTAGCTCATACATCTCTCTCACACGCCTAAATCACTCTCTTAAGCCTCCATTGCACGCCCAAGCATCCCCCTGAAGCCTCCATTGCCGCACCTTCAAGATCCAATAGCCTCCATTGGCGCACCTTCCCTCCATCATCATCAACATCCTTCACGCCCAAGCCCTAAACTTAACCCTCCATTGCCGAGTTCCAGCCCCCATTGACAGCTCTAAAACACCCTCAAATAAACCTTATTCACAGCCCTAAAGTCGCACTAAACACCCTCCAAACACAGCCCCATTCGCAGCCCCAAAACAGTCCCTGAAAACACCCCACTGCACCAGTGAACTGCCGAGTTTAGCTTGCTGTTCTGGTCAGTTTTTGTTGCGACTTTGGCCTATACAAAAGTCCTAAAATCACCTAAACACCATCCCAAAAACCTCCATAAAGTTTCCCTAAAAAATCCTTACAAACGCACCCCCCTAAGCCTTCAAAATCACCCAAAACAGTCCACTAAACGACCAAAACAGTGACCTGAATCAGAGCAGCGAAACAGCAGCGAAACGGACTTAAAACAGCAGCCCAAGCATCAAAACAACGAGGGAAAACGTTGAGTAGACGAATTGGAAAAGCATCGGATCAATCTCCCTTCCAACGGACGTGTAACGCCCTTTCTTAGACGACAAAAGAGGTTAGACCTGAGGGTACATTTTTTTACTTATCTTCTTTATTTTTGTTTTATTTATTTTGATATATAATTGCATGAGAGTCGTTTGAAGCATGATGTGATTGTTGGATGAGCGGGATATGTGTTCCCTTTTGTGGTATATCGGATGGAAACCCGGACGTAAATTCCATAGCCGATTCCGAATGGACGGTAGTATGGTCTGCACTCGGGATACAATGCCACGTACCACTTAAGATACACGTATCTCGTCTCATCCTAACTTGTATTTGAGCATGTTATAGTCTTTAGGTTATTTGTTTATTATTTAAAGCATGGTTTAATTTAGTTTGTTATTTATTTGTTAAAGCATGTTTAGGTTGTTCATTATGCATGTTCTTAGTTTATGATGTGTTTGGGTAATGATTTTACATGTTGATTTAATGGTTCAATATGCTTGGTGTATTACATTGCGTGGAATTATTTGGATGAAAGCATGTTAGATCTAAGTACCCTTGAGCATGATTATTGATTAGACTTGGTTGATTCATTGCACAAATTATATCATCACAAGTGACATAAGTAAGGGACCATTCCGAACCCAACGGTTTGAGGTCTTCACTTGCGAGGGGTGAGTGCGGCCTTAAATCTTTGTCCCGGTTCACACCGGTGGCGACTCCATGTTATTTCGTACTTCCCAACTAGGCCGCGAGCCTAGAACAGCGTCGCCCAGGTTCTGTTGTCTACAGTCTGGCGACTCCACTGGGGATATTTTGAATCGGCCTCGAAATCATGTCTTGTGATGTTTATGATTTGTGCTTCAGTTAATCGTTTCTATGGTAGGTTGAAAGGGGTTAATCAAAGGCTTTGTTGGAGCTAGGTGATGGTTGGGTGTCTTCCTTCACTCACTACCTTTTCATAAGGAAAATTTGTGAAGACACCGAGATAATCATTACTTGTAGCTCGTTGTGACATACTAGTTTGGAGGACTCGTTGTTTATTCTTGACACCAAGCGATAAGAGCCTAAGGGGCTTGGGTACTTAAGAGAGCCTCGCTCCACCCTCCATTTGGGGAATCTACAACGAGAAATCCATTCGACAGTTAGTCACACACCGTAACTCGTTGGCACGTACCGTAAGGTATAAAAAAGGTGCACTCACTTGGTCGCTTGAACCCTTGAGTGGGGAGTCCTAGTTGTGGTTAATCCTTCGTTAAACGAGAGCCTTTGTCTACACTCCTATAAACCCACATGTGAACCATAGTTGTATGACCTATAGGGGCCACCCTTTATGCTTTTGATAACCCCATGCATATTGTGTCTCATACATCACATGCATCTCATGCATACATGCATCATGTTAACTCTCTGTGTCTTAAAAGCCATCATAGATATCCGTTGGGTTAGAAAAAAGAAAGACTTGTCAAAGGAGAGTTTAGCAAACATTGACATCGGGAAAAAGGAAATTGAGAAACATAAAATCTTACGGCAAGGATAGAAAGACCATGGTGTGCCAAAAAAAAAAGGAAAAAGAAAAGAAAAAAAAAAAAAAAAGAGAAAAAAAGAAAAAGAAAAAGAAAATTGTTTGTTTTTAGTCCTTGATAGTTAGACATAAGTCCGATGATGAAATTGATTGCTTTAAGGTGAAACCTTAGAAACGATAAACTCTTGATGTGCTTTTATCTGATACTTTGAGTGATTGATCTATGATAGACTCGTAAGCACTTCACTATAGGTTCTTAGCGGTGAAAACCTGAGTAGTTGGCAAGGTGACTAGTTGAAGAAATTGTAGGTCGGTGAATGACCGTTTGCTTAGATGTCTATCTTGATTTGCTTATGTTATGATGTGTGGTATGGTTGAAAATGAAAGAAAAGTCTCTAAAGAAAAGAATTGAACCACCTATAACCAATAAGCGTAAAGCTACCCATGGGCGAGTATTAGGACCACCATGAGGAGAAATGCTACCTTAAAGGGTAGGTGTGTTGAAAAAAAAAAGAGAAAAAGAAAATAAAAGAAAAAAGAAGTTCAAAATGAAAAGAAAAAAAAAAGAGAGACAAAAGAGAAAGAAAATCATACCACATTGAGCACAAAAAAACAATTGCAAGCATAATTGAGACATCTAGGTTGGTTTGACCCATCGATCCCGATTTTTGAAACGAAATCATCGAGTTAGCTTACTTAAGGATTAAGCTGTGAAAGAACATTTGCACACACACACTTTGAGTCTGGCATAGATCATTTGTTCAAAGACTTGGATTTGAGTTGCATCGAATGTTTTGAAGGTTCTCTGGTTTCATTACTGAGCATTCTTTGAGGCAATGATATGTATAACTATTGAGACTATTTCGTAGCATGTAATATAATATGATGATATGGAAGGCCCCACCATGTGGTTCATCTTGGCCAAGTGCAAACAGCGGAGAGCAGAAAGCTAAATCAAGACTGGGAGCAACCAGTCTAACTCCTCATGAATCCGGGACATAACAAGAAATTAAGCCATGAGACCAGAGAGGAGACTGTGCAATCACCTGGAGAACTGGCAGAAGACCTAACCTAATGGAATAGGAAATTCATTCATACATGCATGCATACACGTAACATATTTTGCATTCTTTTTGTGTTTGTTTTGTTTTGTATTCACAGGTTTCAAGGAAGAAAAAGAGAAAACGGCAAAGACAAGCCAACCAGAATCAGGAACATATGAGTAGTAGTTTTGGAGATGAGTCTCAGGGTTGAGACCCGTATCAGTTTCAGTTTTGGGGATGAGTCACATGGTCGAGGCTCACATCATCAGAGTGTTGGAATGAATCCGGGAATGAATCCCAGGGTCGAGGCCCATATCAGCAGAGTTTTGGAATGAATTCGGGAATGAATCCCAGGGTTGAGGCCCATATCAGCAGAATTTTGGAATGAATTCGGGAATGAATCCCAGGGTCTAGGCCCACATCGTCAGAGTGTTGGAATGAATTCAGGAATGAATCCCAAGGCCGAGGCCCACATCGTCAGAGTTTTGGAATGAATCTCAGGGTCGAGGCCCACATCATTAGAGTTTTGGAAAGAATCCGGGAATGAATCCCAGGGTCGAGGCCCGCATTTTCAGCAGTTTTTGGGAATGAATCCCAGGGGACGAAACCCACATTATCAGCAGTCTTCGGGAATAAATCCCAGGGCCGAGGCCCACATCTGTATCAATTTGGGGTGAGGCCCACATCAGTATCAGTTTGAGGATGGAGCATGGGTCGAGGCCCACATCAGTAGTTTTGGGAATGAGTCCCAAGGTCGAGGCCCACATTAGTATCAGTTTTGGGGGTGAGTCCCAAGGTCGAGGCCCATATCAGTATCAGTCTGGGGGATGAGGCCCACATCAGTATCAGTTCGGGGCCAGGCCCATGTCAGTATCAGTTTGGGGCGTGGCCCATGTCAGTATCAGTTTGGGGCGAGGCCCATATCAGTATCAGTTTGGGGCGAGGCCCATATCAGTATCATTCTGGGGGTGAGGCCCATATCGATATCAGTATAAGGGCGAAGCCCACATCAGCATTAGTCTGGGGGGCGAAGCCCACATCAGTTTGGGTCGAGGCCCACATCAGCATCAGTGTCAGTTTTGGGGATGAGTCCCAGGGTCGAGGCCCATATCAACATCAGTATCAGCTTGGGGGCGAAGCCCACATCAGTTTGGGGGCAGGCCCACATCAGTGTCAGTTTGGGGTGAAGCCCACGTCAGTATCAGTTTGGGGCGAGGCCCACATCAGTATCAGTTTGGGGCGAGGCCCACATCAGCATCATTCCAGGGTCGAGGACCCACTACATCATCAGTTTGAAGGTGAGGTCCCTATTGTCAGCGGTGTTGGGTCGAGGTGCCCAGGGTCGAGGTGCCCCCGTTGTCGGTTGTAGTTCCGGAATGTGTCCCAGGGTCGAAGGCCCACTGCATCATCAGTTGTAATTCAGGAATGCGTCCCGAGGGTCGAGGGCCCACTACATCATCATTTTTAGGATGTGACTCAGGGTAGAGGGCCCACACATCTGTTACAGTTTCGGGATGCATCCCATGGTCGATGGCCCACTGTATCATCATCAGAATAAGTCTTGCCGGGTATGGAAATCTGGGGGCGAGGCCCACATTAGCATCAGTAGCAGTCTTGCCAGGTATGGCAATCGGGGGACGAGGTCCACGTCATTATCAGTATTAGTTCTGCTGGGTATGGCTTTCTGGGGGCGAGGCCCACATTAGTTCAGTATCAACTCTGCTAGGTACGGCACTCCGGGTATGGAGACATCAGATCAGTTCTGCCAGGTACGACACTCTGGGTATGGAGATATCAGTTCTGCCAGGTACGGCACTCCGGGTATGGAGATATCAGTTCTGCCAGGTACGGCACTCCGGGTATGGAGATATCAGATCAGCCAGGTACGACACTCCGGGTATGGAGACATCAGATCAGTTTGCCAGGTACGACACTCCGGGTATGGAGATATCAGTTCAGCCATGTACGGCAACCAAAAAACTGCGACACCCTAGGTACGGGGTTAGCACGCCAGGTACGGCATGTGGACTATTCAGACATTTTATGACTCTCTAGGTACGGAGACGTCACTGCGACACCATAGGTACGGGGTTAGCATTCAGACCACAACGACGCCCTAGGTACGGGGTTAGCACGCCAGGTACGACATGTGGACTATTCAGACATTTTGTGGCTCTCTAGGTACGGAGACGTCACTGCGACACCCTAGGTACGGGGTTAGCATTCAGACCACAGCGACGCCCTAGGTACGGGGTTAGCACGCCAGGTACGGCATGTGGACTATGTGGACTACCGTGGAGTATGTGGACTATGTGGACTACTGTGGACTACCGAGGAGTATGTGGACTACCGTGGACTACCGTGGACTACCGAGGAGTATGTGGACTATGTGGACTACCATGGACTACCGAGGAGTATGTGGACTACCGTGGAGTATGTGGACTACCGTGGACTACCGTGGAGTATGTGGACTACCGTGGACTACCGAGGAATATTTGGACTATGTGTACTACCGTGGAGTATGTGGACTATGTGGACTACCGTGGAGTATGTGGACTATGTGGACTACCGTGGACTACCAAGGAATATGTGGACTACCGTGGACTACCGTGGAGTATGTGGACTATGTGGACTACCGTGGACTACCGTGGAGTATGTGGACTATGTGGATTACCGAGGAGTATGTGGACTATCGTGGACTACCGCGACACCCTAGGTATGGGGTTTAGCACGCCAAGTTTGGCATTGTGGACTACCGCGACACCCTAGGTATGGGGTTTAGCACTATCAACTCACAACAGAAGGCATACTAGGTGGCAGCTGGCGAGCCAGGTAAGTGAAAATGCATTGCATGTACTTTGATAGGATTGTCATTGTCACACACTGCACAAGTCCCATCAAAGTGGGGGCGACTGTAGGCATTGCATTTTTACACATTAGCCCAATGATGAGTCTCGTATGGAGCCAACTACCTCTTTAGTCATGAAAGTCGCCGAAACGGACGTTGGAAGGGTAAAGTTGGAAAATGGAATTTTTGTTGGATTTAACCTCGTTGTTTGGCTCCGGTTGTTTGTTGGACTTCCCTTTCAAAGCTTACCTAAGGCCCAAAACCCAAACCAAACCCAAACCAAACCCAAAATACCCAAGTCAAACCAAAACCACACACCCAAGGAGAGTGATTCACGCCCATGCCCTCTTTATTTAGGTATATGCACATTTATCACATGCTAAAATCTTGTAAAATCCTTACCTAAATAAAAGAAATCAAATCAAATCCCTACCAAATCAAATCCAATCACAAATCCAAATTAGGAGATCCATTCCTTGTTAGACACCAATTAGGAGATTCTTTCCTATTCAAATTAGGAAAGTCTTCTCTCTTTGCCTATAAAAAGAGGCCTTCACCCCCATTCAAAACCTAGCTCATACATCTCTCTCACACGCCTAAATCACTCTCTTAAGCCTCCATTGCACGCCCAAGCATCCCCCTGAAGCCTCCATTGCCGCACCTTCAAGATCCAATAGCCTCCATTGCCGCACCTTCCCTCCATCATCAACATCCTTCACGCCCAAGCCCTAAACTTAACCCTCCATTGCCGAGTTCCAGCCCCCATTCACAGCTCTAAAACACCCTCAAATAAACCTTATTCACAGCCCTAAATTCGCACTAAACACCCTCCAAACACAGCCCCATTCGCAGCCCCAAAACAGTCCCTGAAAACACCCCACTGCACCAGTGAACTGCCGAGTTTAGCTTGCTGTTCTGGTCAGTTTTTGTTGCGACTTTGGCCTATAAAAATTTCATAAAATCACCTAAACACCATCCCAAAAACCTCCATAAAGTTTCCCTAAAAAATCCTTACAAACGCACCCCCCTAAGCCTTCAAAATCACCCAAAACAGTCCACTAAACGACCAAAATAGTGACCTGAAACAGAGCAGCGAAACAGCAGCGAAACGGACTTAAAACAGCAGCCCAAGCATCAAAACAACGAGGGAAAACGTTGAGTAGACGAATTGGAAAAGCATCGGATCAATCTCCCTTCCAACGGACGTGTAACGCCCTTTCTTAGACGACAAAAGAGGTTAGACCTGAGGGTACTTTTTTACTTATCTTCTTTATTTTTGTTTTATTTATTTTGATATATAATTGCATGAGAGTCGTTTGAAGCATGATGTGATTGTTGGATGAGCGGGATATGTGTTCCCTTTTGTGGTATATCGGATGGAAACCCAGACGTAAATTCCATAGCCGATTCCGAATGGACGGTAGTATGGTCTGCACTCGGGATACAATGCCATGTACCACTTAACATACACGTATCTCGTCTCATCCTAAATTGTATTTGAGCATGTTATAGTCTTTAGGTTATTTGTTTATTATTTAAAGCATGGTTTAATTTAGTTTGTTATTTATTTGTTAAAGCATGTTTAGGTTGTTCATTATGCATGTTCTTAGTTTATGATGCGTTTGGGTAATGATTTATACATGTTGATTTAATGGTTCAATATGCTTGGTGTGTTACATTGCGTGGAATTATTTGGATGAAAGCATGTTAGATCTAAGTACCCTTGAGCATGATTATTGAGTAGACTTGGTTGATTCATTGCACAAATTATATCATCACAAGTGACATAAGTAAGGGACCATTTCGAATCCAACGGTTTGAGGTCTTCCCTTGCGAGGGGTGAGTGCGGCCTTAAATCTTTGTCCCGGTTCACACCGGGTGGCGACTCCATGTTATTTCGTACTTCCCAACTAGGCCGCGAGCCTAGAACAGCGTCGCCCAGGTTCTGTTGTCTACAGCCACATAGGGAGGAAAAAATTAATTTTCCAAAAACTTGTTCTAATTTCATTTGTCCAAGTTTACATAATAAAGATAACACTTATCTTATATTAAAATAAACTTACAAGTGAGCCAATAAAAAAAACATGTCATTTCCTAACTTTAATAAAGCAAATCATGACTTAAGATATTTGTTACTTTAATTATTTTAATCATATAATATTTATATAATTAAATAATTAAATACAAATATCTTAAATATATGTATTATATTTACATTAAATAATCAAAATACATATATCAATCATATATTTTAAATATCACAATTTGATATTTTATTAATGTGTATTTAATAAAATCAAGTATTAAATATAAATACACATTAATTCAGAAATGACGATTAGGTCCCGATTGCATGTATTTTTCGTTTAACCGTTAAACGAGTTATAAATAATCAGTATTATTCATAAAAATTGCCCTAGTACTCTATGAGTATATTTCACTAGTGAGACTCTCTAGGTTCAGGCATATCCGTCATGAAATCAAATTTCGTGTCCATAATTCACCCACCCGTAAATTATAACGAACACGAATAAACTCTCTGAACCATACAGGTCGAGGTCATAGCATACGTATAATCCCTCCGTCACAGGTATCCGGATTATTCTAGAGATATAGATATAAACGTCAAATCTCTATAGATATAATCACGTCAACGTTTCTATTAGAAATCCTTTAATAACACTTAGAATTGATTTCTATAGTGTACCACAGGTCCATGGATTTAACAGATTGCTAATTTCATATTGAATACCTATGCTCTGTACACAGAACTGACAGATCTTTTCTTGATACACACAAGATATCCTGAGCATCAGTCCATACCCAACGAACATGCGGAGGTTTGATCTAAATAGATCGGTGACGTGACTGTCATCTAAGTATGGAGAATAACTCATATATCCACAGTGGTATCTCAAGTCAAAGAATCATTATGCTCACTCAACTCGAGAAGATTCTTATTGACATTGGTGTACCATCCATTAAGAATATTCGGTGAGTCGTTCAGTGTTTATCCGCTATAAATACCTATATGTCTATACGAGTCTCCAAGACTCATGGTTCATTGAGAAACCATCGAAATCCAAGATTCCAATATACGACATGTGCCAGTCTCTACGGGTTTACTTTACTGACCAAGTAGTGTAAATCTTGACCAGGAACTGTCAAAGAATGACAACGTTATGATACAACTCAATGTCAGTTGTGACGCTTTTGCAACCGTATCATAACTAATCATTCTAAGTTCTGTTACATCTTTACCATATCAAATAGGATGTTATATAAAAGAAACTTTATATTTTATTCATAATAAAATGTTACATTAGTATTTACAAGGAAATACATAACAAAATTGACGCTCAGAGCACCAACCCTAACATATGAATGCTTTGGAAGTATAAATACAATATGCTTGTGATTGGATCAAAATGTTTATGTTGAACATAAATATTAAATTAGAGTTTGGAACTCTAGATGAAAGCTTGGAGCTATGACTACCATTCTAGAATCAGTTGACCACCTATGAGTGACCTAGAATTGTTTATGGGTAATTTCATTGTGGGATTCTATTTTGGTTTGTGTTTTGATTCAAACAAATACATATATATTTTTTGTATAACATGTGTTGAGGTTGGTTTTGAAATTAAAATTATTTTGGGTGTTTTTAAAATGTGTTTAAGGTTATTTAAAAAAATGAACAACAACACAAACAGCGCTGCGCAGCATACTGCGCAAACATCATACGTGGCATGCTGCGTAAGTAGCATGATTTGCATGCTACTTGCGCAAATGCGCGCGCTTGTCTCGGGTGATGCACACCCTCTCTGTTTTTTCCCGTTTTGGTTTTTCTGGATTTCGATTCATCCCTGGTTTTTTCCTATACACTCGTAATAGAATATAGTATTATATTAAAATATTTTAAAATACACCCATGCTCAATTATCATAGGTTAGACCCATTTCCACTGCGCGGGGCACCGATCCGACCCTAGGGGTCCCACAACCGTCTCAACAGAGCGGTATCAGAGCAAGTCTTACCACACAACACATGTTGCATGTTTGATATGTATTTGAATTTATGCCTCTGTAATTTTAATTTATTTATGCATAAGTCATATTGGATATGCATTGCATGTTTTAAATTAAAATTTTTACTTTGACCTAAATATTTTAATGACTTGATTGTCATAAATCTCCCCTGATTAGGTGATTATTTTATTTTAAGTAATAATATTAATAATGTTGGAGCATTATTAGAAGGTTCGTCTTGTCAGTACAGAAATGAATGAGTTTTTAGTACTTATGCCCAATACCATCATTATTGTGAGGGTATAAGTGGTAGTGTTGGGGTTTTAGCGCAGGAGCAGCGGAAGCGCGCGGTTTGGGCGAAATCGTAACTTTAAAACTTTTTAAAATTACCAAATAAATTATTCAATATCCAATATGAGTAATTCATTAATATTTCACCTAAACATATTTATTCGATATCAAATAACGACATAAATAGGTTAGAAACATCGCGAAACTTTTACGAAAATATTTTTCCGCAAAATGGCATAAAACGCGTTTTTGTCCGAACCGACCAACCAATATACATGGGGGCTGCCCAGGTCAGCTCCAATAGTACTTGGGCAATTCATGGGCTGCCCAAACATTTATCAATTTACTGTTTGGACGGTGGACACCGGTAATGTCGTTTTTCGCCATTTTCGCATATTTCAACTCTGAAACAATTTCCGACAATTGTTCCAACACCCAAAACACATCCAATATATTTATACAACATACTTTTCATCACCAAAATCACATAATTTTCATATCTGATTTGGTAACTAAAAATATTATTTTTCATACTTTAAATCCAATTTTCTCAACATTAATTATATCAATATTAGCACCAACCAAAGCCACCACCTATGAAGTACTCAAAAATAATTATAGGAGTTACAAGAGTGTTCATAACACTCTAGAATGACAACAAGTCATCAAATGAAAAAATTGAATTAATATTACAATAATATTATCCAATCCAACTTCACACATGCATCTAGCCTCCAAATCCATCATCCAAATCAAAAAGCCCAAAAATATAAGAAATGAAGAAACCCTAGAACTATTCTAGATATTCAAGAACAAGAAACAAGCTTTCTAAGTTTAAGATTATTGAAGATTACCTCCAAATCTTGTAATTTCCTTAAACTTTTTTCTTGAATTTCTTCACTTTCTTCCTTGACTCTTCAAGAAAATTTTGGGAGTTTTCTTTATCAAAGGATTCGGCCATGGAAGCTTGATTAAAGAGATAATAAAATTTTCAACTTTAAATAGTAAGCCAAAACCGACTTAGGGTGTTTAAAGAAGGGTATTTTGGTCATTTGGTCAATTAGTGTAATTAATTAATAATAATAATAAGTTAACAAATCCAATTTGTAAACTTTAAGCTTAATAAAATCATGCCACATGTAACCAATAATAATCAAACATATTGCATAATAATTATGTAATATTGGAATAATTTAATTATCTAGATATTTAATATTTAAATACCTAAATAATTAATTAATACAATTATTATTATATATGTATTTTTATTTACATTAAATAACAAATACATATATTAATGGCATGTGTCAAAATCTCATTTGACAAATAATTAATATGTATCAAATCAAATTTTGTATCAAATATAAATACACATTAATTATTAATTGACCGAAATGCCCCTAATGTATGTATTTACGTTTAACCGATTAAACTATTCGAATTAACTCATTTAATCCGGTGAAATATTATGAATAATCTATATTATTCATAACACGTTGCCCAAGTGTTCAATGAGTACACTTCATATTGTGAGACTCTCTAAGTTTAGGTTTATCCATCACAGAATCAAATTTCGTGTCCATAATTCACCCACTCGTGAATTATGACGACCACAGATAATCTCGCTAAACTATGCAAGTCGAGGTCATTGCATACGTATAATCCCTCTGTCACAAGCTATGAATATTATACCAGGGATATAGATAGGAACGTCAAATCCCTAAGGTATAATACAGTCGACTTTTAAATTTTTGATCTCTAAATAACACTCGGAACTCGCTTCCGAAGCATACCACGACCATGGATTTACTAGATCTCAAATACGTACATAATACCTATGCCCTGTACACAGGACTGGCAGATTCTATCTGATGTTCACAAGATATCATGAGCATCAGTCCACACCCAACGAATAGGCGGAGGTCTGATCTAAATAGATCGGTGATGTGACTGTCATCAAAGTGTGGAGGATATCTGTTGGACAATTATGACCCATAGCGTCACTATTTGTACAGATCATGATGTTGTTGTAAAAATTAACTATGTGATAAAGGAGATTGCACTCTTATCATTTGTGATTAGATCACCTAGATGTATAAATGATAGGAGGTCCTTATGATTTGTTCCTGGATTGAGAATGATATGAGACAGTATCAGTCCACGAAGGATAAATCATTAAATATCCATAGTCAGAGCATTGTCGAGATTGGACATCGTTAAATGCGTAAAAGACTAGTATTACACTTGTGCGCGTTGTGAGGGCACAACGACATAGTTCTCATATATTTGGGTATATGATACTCATGCAAGTGTAATAGGAGGTTGTGTTTTACCGATGGTACGGGAAACAGCTTCGCTCTGGATAGACCCCCTCGGAATTCCATTGGTAGTATGACTATGTGTCTATGGAAGTCCGAAATCAGGGTAGGTGTATTTGGTCTTAACCTGAGACTTGCACCGCTAATACTTGCGACAATCAATATACTTTGGTTGCGGTCGTCCAGGGCTTTAACAGGTTCTGCGTACGCCAATACTGGGTATATTGAGAATCATAGTGTGTTGGGTGTGATGTCAAGACAGAAGTATCACTCCAGTCATAGTGGAGATGATGGTCACGTAGGATACGGGACTGGTTCTCTTAAATGCTGCAGCTATCGGGATATTATGACTAGGTCATGTATATCTGATTATAGAGACTAGTTACCAGACATCCGACATGTGCTTCGTACGGGGCAGACACAATTCCAGCCCCAGGCCTAACACGTGATCATCCGATACTGGACATAAATATGCAATACTACGTATACTACGCCTGATATAGATCCTTTATTCCTGTAAGGATATTTCCGGAGAATTGGGTAGGCATGGCGCTTTGCTAGAAGCCAACCTTGTCTTGTAAATCAGTAAAACATAGTACTTGGTACTTACGTGTTCGGATAGTCCGACGACCGAATTTACTGCCAACATATCCGGGGATCTCATGGTTCGCTTCCCAAAGATTCACCGATGACGTATGACTCGCACTCTAAATTAATCTGGGATTAATTAGAAGAGAGAGAAAATTAATCTGGGATTAATTACAGAGATATTTTATCTGGGATAAAATATCCATTAAAAGAGAGATAACGATTAATTTGGAATTAATCGAAGAATTAATATATTTGATATATTAAACGAAATTGGATTTCGACGCGGAATTAAAATTAGATTTTAATTCGGGCGAACGAATTAATTTAGAATTAATTCGTTAGCGACGTGAATAGTAATTATGATTGGCATGATTATTTAATTAAATTAGATTTAATTGCGACGCGACGGAAAATTCGTTAATTTGGAATTAGCGAACCCGAGCCCGAGATTATTTACGAGCACATTCGCATTTCGAATTCAAAAGCGGCACGCAAGTCAAATCAAACGTCAAATCGCTAGTCGCAACTAGCGTCACATCATTCATCAATCAAGTGATGGATGTCTTTCACTTTGAGTGATTGACGCAATTCACTATTCATGATTGATGGATTGATGTGAGTTGGTGGAGGTGGTTGGAGCCATTTATGGCTTGACTTTTGAAAGAGAAAAAATAGGTATATATTTATTTTGTTTTTAGAAAACAAAATATAATACACTTTTTCCTCTTTCTCTCTCTCATCTCATCTCATTTTCTTTCTTCTCAAACACGCTCATGGTGGGCAAAAAGTTCTTCACTAGTTTGGTTACTGCCGAGCAGTGAAGAGAAGCCAAGAGTCGCGATTTTGTGGCAAAATCGGGAGTGCTAGCACACTACGAAGACATGCGAATGTGATAGGGAAGTCCACCCATGAGCCGGGAATCGTTTGACGAAGCTTGGAGCTTGTTCGAGGAGCTCAAAAATAGAAAATGGAGGAGCAGCTCACTGCCACTGCCGTGAGCAGTAAGGAGGCAGAAAGTTTGAGTTTTGTTGCCTACCGCGTCGCTCAATTGCTCGATGTAAGTATTCCGCAACTTCGTCGTTGATATTCACACATGTTTTATCGCTTTTAATTCGATCCTTGGGACCGTAGAACTCCAACAATGGTATCAGAGCGTTGTTAAAAGCATGAAACAAATTAGGGCTTAAATTTGGGAAAAATGTTTTTGAGCATGATTTGAATTAATTGGATGTTTGAGTATGCTTATAACATGTTTAATTGAAGTTTGATTTGATCAATTTCAAGAAAATGGTTGGAACAATTTTTCCCCAAAATTTGGCTTGGCCGAATTGAGTAGTGCCCTATATTGTCTTGGAATTTGTTTTTTGATTCATTAGATGAGTTGGAAACAATCGGGAAATGTTGATTGCAGATTTAATTTGATTGAAACCGAATTGATTTGGAAAAAACCACTTGGCCGAGACTTTGAGCATGTAATTATGGGTTTGATTTTAATCAAAATGTGTTGGACATGTGATGATGAAAATGAGCATGATTAATTGATGTTTTAGAAATGTTAATTTGGGTGATTAATCATGATATACACTTTAGATTAATTAAATGTGAAATTGGATTTTTTGTGTTTAATTATGTTGGGCCTCAAAATTGGATTTGGGCTTTTATGTTGTAAATGGGCTTATTGGGCTTTGTTGTACAAAGTTGGGTTTAGGCAAAATTGGTTGGATCCAATTGGGCCCAAAACCGCTTCCATAAAGCCCAAATGCGACTTAATGGACCTTTAAAGTTTAATTGGGCCTAATGGGCCAAAATTGATTTCTGGGCTTATGGGGTAAATCTCGGATTGGATTTTGGTTATTCGGTTTGACCCGAGTTGACCAAAAGTCCACGCCTTAAGAAATTAATTAAAAGCCCATTGGACTTTAATTAAATTGACGTTGGACGTTAATCGGGCTTTGAGACCCGTAACGATTAAATTTGGAATTTAAGTCGTAAAAGGTTTATTATTAAAGTGTAATATTTAATTTGGAATTAAATAGTGAATTAGAATTAAATACAAATTGAATTGGATTTAATTGTATAGTTTAATTTAATTCAAGAATTCGTACTTTGAGTACTTATTCGCAAAACGAGTTTGACTCGAACAAAATCAAATCGATGTTTGAACATTGGATGATCACTAATTATCATATTAATTAATTTGATTAGATTGATTGATAACATGCTTGTGTGAATACATGGTTGCGATGCATGAATAATGTATATCGGATGGATATAAGATGGGTGGGACAATTTTAGAAATTGTTGTAATAAATTTGATTTATTAATTGGACCTGCGTGTCCAGCCTTATACCTCCATATTCTTTGTATTCTCTTCTCACCTATTCCCCTCAATGTAAATGAGGTTTCTTTAGAAGTGTAGTGTAACGGGTAGAAGTAAATACTTGTGCTAGCGGGAGAGAGAAATGAGAGATTTGATCTAGGATCAATGTGTAAAGTATCCATCCGCATATCATTATTATTTTCATATGCGCTTTATTATGTGTTTAGAATGCATGTTTAAGGGTGTATATGATGATGAGACCTTAACTAAGATAATAAATTGGTTGCCAATTTGCACTCGAAAAACCCTCGCAAAATATTAAGCGTCTTTTCTTCCATTGAGTGATTCTCACTCAAGATCCGAGACTGGCATTGGCTTGTTGGCCAAAGTCAAGGCCTTTGTCCGTCGAGGATGTGTTTGAATCACGAAGGCTTTGTTCCATATTGGTGTCTTGTCCAAGTTGTGGTTTGTTGGCCAAAGTCAAGACCACTTCTTGTCCATCGACATTGATTACGAAGCTTTCCATGGTCAATGGGTCGCGCTTAACTGGGATCACTAAGTTTGTTGTGCCAAAGCCAAAGCTTAGTTGATTTAGAGGAAAAAGATTAGGTAATACATTAGATGTATTGGCATATATAAGATATATGTTTCGGACTTGGATGTCCCCCTACCGGATCTAGGAATTGGATTGGATCCAATCGATCTTAGAGATCTACCTAGTTAATTATCATACAATTTGTTGGCCAAAGTTAAGATTGTGTGATATTTAACGGGATCCTAGCCCACTAGGAAACACGGTTTCCCGAGTACTCGACAGAGGGTTAGAGGCTCGCCGAAAAATAGTGGGAGGCAAGAATTGAATTTGCAATACTCGTTTAATTACTTGCCATACGCGCTCAATCACAAATCATTCGTCGTTATAAATTAAATGTTAGTTGGACTAATATTTAAATCGTTGTTTTAATTAATAGTTGGACTATATTCAAACAATTCATTTATAGTTGATTTTATAATTGGATTATAGTAATCAATATAATTGATTTTAATCTATTAAATTATAGTTGATTAAATAGTTGGACTATTGTAATCATTATAATAAATAGTACCTAAATCGTTGATTAAATAGTTGGACTATTAAAATCAAGATAAAATTGAAAGATTGACATTTAAAACATAATCCTGGGGAAAATGTATTTAAATGGTTTAATTTTCAAATTGGGAATAATATTTCAGGATGGTCCTGGAAAATAATAAGTTACTTTATTTGATAAAATAACATATTAGGCCTAAGCCCGGAGTTAAGCAAATAGTCGAGCATAATCTTTGGAAGATTTATGTGATGATAACTTTAGTGCTTAATCCATCATATTTTCCAAATAGACTCCTTAAGTTCTTTGTCAGAACTAAGGGTTAGATCCTTAAAGTATGATAATAAAATTGAAGGATCTTCAAAGAATCTATCCTTAGAATCTTAGAAGTACTAAAAATTGCAATAATAATTCTTGGAGAATTAATGACTATTCTCAAGGAGATAAAGTCAAAATTTACAATAAGGCAAGTAGCGCAAGGCGCACCTTACTTCGATATTCTAGAAGGCCAAAGCTTGGCCAAAGGCTTCTGGAGTGTTGAAAAGGGCAGAGGCAAAATCATTATAATCTTCTGGGAAGAAAAAGGACATATCCCAAAAATGTCTGCTTAAATTGTGGCAAACGGGATCGCGGAAGCGTGACTACCGTTTGGACAAAGCAGACATGAAGGAATTGAAGAACGAGCAAGGCTCTAACTTCAAATATGTTTGTCATAATTATATTCACTACTAGTATTAAAATTAGATTTTAAATACTTAGTGTGGTACATAAAATATATGTATTGATGTTCAGAATCTGTTTTGAACAGGATACTGACTTCAATAGAGATTTATCTGCGAATCGGAAATGGGACGAAAGTCGCTGTTTTGATCGTAGATACCTGAATTTAGGAACTACCTTCGGGTTGTACTTAAATTTGGAATCTGTTATAATGTAACTAGTTTGACTAGAGACATTATCTCTATATCAGTGTAATCCACTGCGGATTGAACCTTTATATTCTAGAACACTAAAGTGTTTTATTATATAAAGATGATATTGAGATAAACACATTAGATGTGAAATAACAGAATTTATATTTTGAATATAAATAAATCTCAAACATATAATATGACAAACAATAGCTCAAACTGATTTGATCAAAGAAACTTATTGTGGCATTGTTGTCTGGGACACAACTATAAACAAGAATCGTATATCCGCACTTTTGAAGAGTGGGTACTATGACTGATTTGATTCTATTCAAATGAAGTCTGCGAATCTAGTTTATTGGGCAAAGTGCCTAAAACACTATTTACTTGGTAAAAGTGCAAATGCCACTGACCTGTTAGCCCTAGTTCATAGTGAAGCAAGTGGGCCCATGTCTAGCTAGGCTAGAGGTGGAGATGAATATTTCGTGACCTATACGGATGTGGCATCGCGTTATGGTTATGTGTTTCTTTGAAGAACACAAATCGGAAACTTTTAAAGTTTCGACACGAAATAGACAAACAGATCGGCTATAGTATATAACCGTCACGGTAAGACCGTAATGGAAAATACTTAAGCAATAAGTTTCTAATATACTTGAAAGAGTATAGTATTCTTTCAAAGAGGACTCCTCCCGGAACACGTCAAGTTGACGGTGTGTCCGAACTGAATAAACCGAATTTTGTTGGACATGATAAGGTTAATCATGAGCCGCTCTGAGCTACCATTTCCTTCAACGGATACGCATAAACAGTGCAATAACTTATTTTGAATAAGGTTCCATAAAAATCTATTTGACAGATTTCATATTAGACATGAACAAGAAAAGAAACTGGGTTTCACATTCCTGATAATTTGGGTATGCTAGGCATATGTTTGGATGATACCAAACTAAAACCCAAATTGGATAAGTGCCAATTGTAGGTTATCATAGGGATACCAAAGTATAGTAATTATACATTTCACATGAGAACAATTAGATTGTTGCTCACCATGCGGTTTTCCTAAGAGGAATACCTATATGCAGTGGTAAGTGAGAGGATAGTAAAACTTGATGAAAATCAGGGTAATACTATTCCAGGCACCGAATCCTAATGGAACACATATAGTTCATCAAGGATGAAACTATACCATTAATCTTCGTATACACAAGAACTGCGTATGTTAGAGAGATTCAGAAAACAACCTATGGTATGGGTTTCTAATTTCACCTCGTAAAGATGTTAATCTTATTGAGGTATACCAACTGACTACGTAAGAGGAAGTGATACAAGGTATCGACTCCCTATCATGACAAAGTGTCATGAAATCCGAAATGGAATCCATGTATATCAAAAAGTTTTGATACTAGTTGATGTACCGCAAGGCATTGTGCCTATTGGTACTGTATAAGTCTTCAAGGACGACATACATGGATGGCAACATACCAACGTATAAAGCTAGGCTTTTAGCGGAAAGGTATCGTTATCAACATTGTGTGGACTACGATTCAACCTTTTAACTGTTGCCACGGTAAATCCATTTGGATAATGCTTGCTAACGCTGCATGTTTCATTTATGAAATATGACAGCTAAACGGGAAAATCGCTTTCTTGAAAAGGAAACCTTTTGGAGGATGTTTACAACATCTTGTCGGTTTTATCGTACCATGACTAGCAATAAGGTTTGCAGGTTATTCGATCCATGTTTGGATTGAAGCAAGCATAGGTTCTTGGAATTATCGTTTTGATGTATCATAATGGTTTATGATTTAATTCAAAACGAAAAGATTCTTGTGTATATAAGAGGGTTAGTGGGAGCGCACTGCAATCGCTGTCCTATAATTAATGATAATATGTCATTTCATGGAAATGATATTCCCATATTAAAATCGGTGAAAGCTTGGCTTTCGAGAAAACTCTCCGCGAAATCATACATTGAAAAATGTACGCGACCTGGTGTCCCATACGCTTTGAGCATATGGATGCACAAACAGGCCAATCCAAGTGATAGTCACTGGATTGATGTTAAGAACATCCGTTAGTATCTTAGAGAACTAAGGATGCTGTCTTAGTCTATGGAGAAGGAGAACTTGAAGTGACTGGGATCACTGTTGCAAGTTTCTTAAACAGATAAAACGACTACAAGTCGCCAACGGTACTATACAGTTTGAATAACGGTACAGTGAGCTGGAAATCTTCCAAGCAAGATACTGTTACCAAATAAACAACAAATGCGGGTCATTGCTACAGCTGAGGCAGAAATAGAAGCCTTCTGGGTCGATAAACAAATCTAATTAGATTAGATATAATTCTGTTAGCAGCTGAGCTAGGCGTCAGCACAGGCTAAAGAATTAATGGTCTCATCAACGATCCAGATACATACTTCGATATTCATCTAATTCGTTCGGATCATACATCGTGGCGATGTGATGATCGAATAAATTGCATCAGACGATAATCATGAAAATCCGCTGACGAAAGTCTTTTCTCAGCAGTTTGAGCCAACCGTACATAGTTCGGGTGTAAGACACTCGAGTGACTGGCTATAGGCCAAGTGGGAGATTGTTGGACAATTATGACCCATAGCGTTACTATTTGTACAGATCATGGTGTTGTTGTACAAATTAACTATATGACAAATGAGATTGCACTCTTATGATAACATAGTGTTATGCACTGTCATTTTGATGAAAATTGGATTGGATAAATTTTCCCCAATATGTTTGGCTTGGCCGAATTCACTATTGCCCTTTGTCATGGTATTTTTTATTTTTTTATTCATTGGATGAGTTTGAAAGACTTGGGAAATGTTGATTTAGGATTTAATTGGATTGAATTCGAAATCGGACAATAAATCCCTACTATTGCCGTGACTATTAGCATGTATAATGATGTGATTTTTTGATTCAAATGTGTTGGACAAATGTTGATGATAATGAGCATAATTAATTAGGCTAATTGGTGTTTTGGAAATATCAATTTGGTTAATTAATTATGGCATACACTTTGGTTAATTTAATTATGAAATTTGGAATTTTGAAATTAAATTAATTGGGCTTAATTTGGAAATTTGGCTTGTAAAGTTGTAATTGGGCTTAATGGGCTTGGTTGGGCCAAGTTTGGTTTAGGCTAATTGGTGGGATCCAATTGGGCCCAAAATCATATCCATAAAGTCCAAATATTACTTAATGGACCTTTAATTTTAATTGGGCCTAATGGGCCTAAATTAGTTTCTTGGCAAATAAGGGTGATTCCTTAAATGGGCTTGGTATTTGGGTTTGACCCATATTGACCAAAAGTTCATGCCTTAAGAAATTAATTAAAAGCCCATTGGACTTTAATTAAATTGACATTGTGTTAATTGGGCTTTGAGACCCGTAACGATTAGATTTATAATCTAAGTCGTAAAGGCACATTAAAAAGTGTAATTATTTAATTCGGAATTAAATAGTGAATTTGTATTGAATAGGAATTAAATTGGATTTAATATTATAGTTCGATATAATTCAAGAATTCGTACTTTGAGTACTTATTCGTAAATCGAGTTTGACTCGCGCAAAATCAAATCGTTGTTTGAACATTGGATGGTCATTAATTTCAGATTAATTAATTCGATTAGATTGATTGATAACATGCTTTTTGTGAATACATGGATGCGATGTATGAATAATGTATATCAGATGGATATTAGATGGGTAAGGGCAATTTTGGAAATTGTTGTAATAAGTTTGGAATTTATTAAATTGGACCTGTGTGTCCAGCCTGTTACCTCTTGACTCTGTGTATTTCTCTTCTCACCTATTCCGCTCAATGCAAATGAGGTTTCTTTAGAGGTGTTATGTAATTAGGTAGAAGTAATACTTGTGCTAGCAGGAGAGAGGAAATGGAGAGATTTGTTCTAGGAACAATGTGTTAAGTATCCATCCGCATATCATTATTAAATTTATTTACGCGGTTTATTATGTATTTAGAATGCATGTTTAAGGGTGTATGATGATGAGGCCTTAACAAAGATAATTAATTGGTTGCCAATTACGCCAAAAACCCTCAAAACATATTAAGCGTTTTTCCTTCCATTGAGTGATTTTTACTCAAGATCCAAGACTGGCACTGGTTTGTTGTCCAAAGTCAAGACCTTTGTCCGTCGCGGATGTGTTTGAATCATGAAGGCTTTATTCCATATTGGTGTCTTGTCCAAGTTGTGATTTGTTGGCCAAAGTCAAGATCACTTCTTGTGTATCGACATTGATTACGAAGCTTTCCAAGCGTTGTCAATGGGTTCTTAACTGGATCACTAAGTTTGTTGTGCCAAAGCCAAGGCTTAGTTGATTCAGAGGAAAAAGGTTAGGGAATATATTGGATATATTGGCATATATAAGATATATATTTCTAACTTGGATGTCCACCTATTGGATCTAGAATTTGGATGGGATCCAATTGATCTTAGAGATCTACCTAGTTAAACTTTATACAACTTGTTGGCCAAAGTCAAGGTTTTGTATCTTTTAACGCGATCCTAGCCCACTAGGAAACTAGGTTTCCCGAGTACTCCACAGAGGGTTAGAGGCTCACCGAAAAATAGTGGGAGGCAAGTATTAAATTTGCAATATTCGTTTAGTTACTTGCCAATACGCGCTCATTTCAAATTTTTCGTCATATAGTTAATATATTAGTTGGACTAATATTTAATCGTTGTTTTAATTAAAACAGTTGGACTGTATTCAAACTATTTCAAATTATAGTTGATTATATAATTGGATTATAGTAATCAATATATTTGAATTTAACCAATTTAATTATAGTTGATTATATAGTTAGACTATAGTAATCATTATATTAAAAGGTACCAGAAATCGTTGATTGGATAATTGGACTATAGCAATCAAGATAAATGAAATATTAGCATTTAAAACATAAAAGTGGGTCAAAATGTCTTTAAACGGCTTTAATTTTTCAAATTGGGAATTAAACCTCAGGATAGTCCTGAGTACTGAGGAGTTACTTTATTTGATAAAGAAACAACTCGGGCCTAAGCTTGGAGTTAAGAAAATAGTAGAGCATGATCTTTGGAAGATTCATGTGATGATAACTTTAAGTGCTTAATCCTTTATGCTTGCCGCATTCACTCTTTAATTTCTTCGTCATAACCAAGGATTAGATCTTTAAACCATGATGTTGAAATTGTAGGATCTTTATAGATTTATACTTAGATCTTAGAAGTACTGATTGTAAAAGAAAACTCTTGGAGAGTTAATGGCTACGCTCTAGGAGGCAGAGCCAGAGCTTATAAAATGGGCAAAGGCAAAATCATCTCGGTCTTCTAGGAAGACAAAAGACATATCCCAAGATGTCTGCCTAAACTGTGGCAAATGGGATCACTTGAAGTGTGACTGCCGTATGGACAAGGTAGACATGAAGGAAGTGAAGAAGGGGCAAGGCTCCGGCTTCAAGTATGTTTGTCATATACATATTCACTATTAGTTTCAAAATTGGATTTAAAAAAAAAAAAAAACTAGACGTGGTACATAAATGTGTACTGATGTGCAAAATCTGCTGATTAGCAGGATACTGACTTTAGTTGAGATTAATCTGGGAAATGAAAATAGGATGAAAGTCGCTGTTTTAACCGTAGAAACCCAAGTTTAGGAACTACCCTTCGAGTGTGTACTTAAATGAGGAAATTGTTATAATGTAACCAGTTTGACTAGATACATTATCTCTATATCACGGTTTAATCCGTTGCGGAAATACCTTTATATTCTAGAACACTAAAGTGTTTCATTTTATAAAGATGATATTGAGATAAACACATTAGATGTGAATAACAGTATTTATATTTTGAATATAAATGAATCTCAAACATATAGCATGACAAACAAATAGCTCAAACTGATTTAATCAGTTGAGACTTATAAGTGGCATTGTTGTTTGGGACACATTAAACAAGACTCGTATATCCACACTTTTGAAGAGTGGATACTGGGACGGATTTGATTCTATTCAAATGATGTCTACGAATCTAGTTTATTGGGCAAAGTGCCTATAACACCTTTTACTTGGTAAAAGTGGAAATGCCGCCGATCTGTTAGCCCTCGTTCATGGTGACATATCTGGGCCCATTTCTAGCTAAACTAGATGTGGATATGAATGTTTCGTGACCTTTATGGATGTGGCATCACGTTATGGTTATGTGTTTCTTTTGAAACACGAATTGGAAACTTTTGATTAAATCAAAGAGTTTCGACACGAAGTAGACAAACAGATCGGCTAAAGTATTAAAATCGTCACGGTTAGACCGTGGTGGAAAATACTTAAGCAATAAGTTTCTCAAATACTTGAAAGATTATAGTATTCTTTCAATATGGACTCCTCCCGGAACACAATTGACAGTGTGTCCAAACAGAGAAACCGAAACTTGTTGGACATAGTAAGGTTAATCATGAGTCGCTCTGAGCTACCATTTTCCTTTAAGGGATACGCATTAACAGTGCAAGACTTATTTTGAATAAGGTTCCACGAAAATCTGTTAGATAAAATTCATATTAGATATGAAAATGAAAGAAACCGGGTTTCTCGTTCCTAAGGATTTGGGAATGCTGGGCATAGGTTTGGATGATACCAAACTAAAACCCAAATCTCATAAGTGCCTATTTGTAGGTTATCCTAGGGAAACCAAAGTATAGTACTTATACATCTCATAAGAGAACAATGTAATTGTTGCTCACCATGCGGTTTTCTAGAGAGGAATACCAATATGCAGTGGTAAGTGGGAGGAAAGTAAAACTCGATGAAAATCTGAGTAGTACTTTTCCAGGCACCGATTCCTTAATAGAACACAGATAGTTCATCAAGGATGAAACTATACCAATAATATTCGAATACACAAGAACCACGTAAGTCGGAGAGAGTCAGAAAAAACCCTGGGAGGTATGGGTTTCTGATCTCACCTCATAAAGATGTCAATCTTATTGAGGAAGACAAACTGACTACGTATGAGGAAGTGATACAAGGTATCGACTCCCTATTATGGCAAAGTGCCATGATTATCCGAAATGGATTCCATGTCTACCAACCAAGTTTAGACATTGTTGTTGTACCAGAAGGCATTGTGCCTATTGGTACTATATAAGTCTTCAAGGAAGACATATAGGCTTGTAGCGAAAAAAGTATCGTTATCAACATTGTGTCGATTACGACGAAACCTTTTACTCGTTGCCATTGTTAAATCAATTTGGACAATGCTTGCTAAAGCTGCATGTTTCATTTATGAAATATGGTAGCAGTATGTCAAAATCGTTTTCCTTAACGGAAACCTTTTGGAGGATGTTTACAACATCCTAACGGTTTTGTTGTACCAAAACAAGCAAACAAGGTTTGCAGGTATTCGATCCATTTATGGATTGAAGCAAGCATTAAGTTCTTGGAACTGGCGTTTTGATGTGATCATAAAAGTAATGATTTAATTCAAAACGATAATGATTCTGTGTATATAAGAAGGTTAGTGGGAGCGCACTGACAATGAATGTCCAATATAATGATGACATGTCATTTCTTGGAAATGACATTCCCATAATATAATCGGTGAAAGCTTGGCTTTCATGAAAATTCTCCGTTGAATACTTGGGAGAAACAACCTTTATTCTAGGAATAAAGATCTAATGGGTTAGATCTAAAAGTTGTTAGCACTCTCCGAGAACTCGTACATTGAAATAAATGTACGCGACCTGGTGTCTCATATGCTTTGAGCATATGGAGTCACAATCAGGTCAATCCATGTGATAGTCACTGGATTGATGTTAAGAACATCCTTTAGTATCTTAGATGAACTAAGATTCTATATTATACTATGGAGAAAGAGAACTTGAAGTGGTTGAATTCACTGCTGCAAGTTTCCTAACCGATAATAACGACTATAAGTCGTAATAAGGGTACTATATAGTTTGAATAACTGAACAGTGAGCTGGAAATCTTCCAAGCAAGATACTGTTACCGAATAAACAACAAAACGGAATATTGATGCAGCTGAGGCAGCAATAGAAGCCATTTGGATCTTAATAATCTTAATCAGAATAGGAGTAATTCTGTTAGCAGCTGAGCTAGGCTACAGCACAGGCTAAAGAATTAATGGTCTCATCAACGATCCAGATAAATACTTCAAATATTCATCTGATTCGTTCGGATCATACATCGTGGTGGTGTGATGATCGAATAAATTGCATCAGATGATAACACTGCAAATCCGCTGACGAAAGTATTTTTTCTCAGCAGAAGTTTGAGCGAACCGTACATAGTTCGGGTGTAGGACACTTGAGTGATTGGCTATAGGCCAAGTGGGAGATTGTTGGACAATTATGACCCATAGCATCACTATTTGTACAGATCATGGTGTTGTTGTACAAATTAACTATGTGACAAAGGAGATTGCTCTCTTATCATTTGTGATTAGATCACCTATATATATAAATGATAGGAGGTCCTTATGATTTGTTCCTGGATTGAGAATGATATGAGACAGTATCAGTCCACGAAGGATAAATCATTAAATATCCCTAGTCAGAGTATTATTGAGATTGGACATCGATAATGCGTAAAAGACTGGTATTACACTTGTGCGCGTTGTGGGAGCATAACGACATAGTTCTCATATATTTGGGTATTGGATACTCATGCAAGTGTAATAGGAGGTTGTATTTACCGATGGTACGGAAACAGCTCCGCTCTAGATAGACCCATCAGAATTCCATTGGTAGTATGACTATGTGTCTATGGAAGTCCGAATCAGGGTATGTGTATTTGGTCTTAACCTGAGACTTGCACTGCTAATACTTGCGACAATCAATATACTTTGGTTTTGGTCGTCCAGGGCTTTAACAGGTTCTGTGTACGCCTCTTCTGGGTATATTGAGAATCGTAGTGTATTGGGTGTGATGTCAAGATGGAAGTATCACTCCAGTCATATTGGAGATGATGATCACGTAGGATACTGAACTGGTGCTCTTATATGATGCAGCTATCGAGATATTATGCCTAGGTCAATTTATCCGATTATAGAGACTAGTTACCAGAGATCCGATATGTGCTTCGTACGGGGCAGACACAATTCCAGCCCTAGGCCTAGCACGTGATATCAGATACTGGATCGTAGTACGTGATACTGTGTATACTACGCCTGATATAGATCGCATATTCCTTTAAGAATATTTCTGGAGAATTGGGTAGGCACGGTGCTTTGCTAGAAGCCAACCATGTCTTGTAAATCGGTAAAAATGTAGTACTAGGTACGTACGTGTTCAGATAGACCGACGACCAGATTTACTATCAAAATATCCTGGGATCTCATGGGTCGCTTCCCGAATATTCACCGATAACGTATGACTCGCACTTTGTTAATCTGGATTAATTAGATGAGAGAGAAAATTAATCTTGGATTAATCACAGAGATATTTTATTTGGGATAAAATACTATTTAAAGAGAGAGAACGATTAATTTAGAATTAATTGATAAAATAATATATTCGATATATTAAAACGAAATTGGATTTCGACGCGGAATTAAAATCGGATTTTAATTCTTGCAAACGAGTTAATTTAGAATTAATTCGTAAGCGACGTGAATAGTAATTTTGCTAGGCATAATTATTTAATTAAATTTGATTAATTACGTCGCAACGGAAAATTCGTTAATTCGGAATTAGCGAATCCTATCAAAGTTTATGTAATGCATTTTTACTTACCTGGCTCGCCAGCTGCCATCTGACTTGCCTGTTGCTTCGAATTGAGTTGACATGGTGGTGAGGTGTTTAGCCCCCAAGGTTCATCCCTGTAAGATGTTCCGATCTCTAGGAATCACTACCGAACTAAACTGATGAGAGTTGGTTCATTTCCGAACTGTTACCGGTTTGAGATTTTTAAACTGTGCTCCATTTTTTGAGCGCCATTTCCGGCATGCTAAACCTCATTCTGAGGCGTCACTGGTGGTTGTCTATTTTTGAACTATGCTCCATTTTCGGAGCGCCATTTTCAGCGTCTAATGTGTGTGCTCCATTTTGGAGTGCCATTTTCGGCATCTATTGTGTGTGCTCCATTTTGGAGCGCAATTTTCAGCATCTGCTATATGTGCTCCATTTTGGAGCGCCATTTTCGGCATCTGTTGTGTGTGCTCCATTTTGGAGCGCCATTTTCAGCATCTGTTGTGTGTGCTCCATTTTGGAGCGCCATTTTCGGCATCTGCTGTGTATGCTCCATTTTGGAGCGCCATTTTCGGCATCTGTTGTGGTAGTGGTCCATTTCCGAACCATGCTGTGTGAGAATGTGGCTCATTTTTGAACCGTTACTTGATGAGATGGTCTTTGCCGCTACAAACCTGGGAATTGCATATATGTGATATGTATGCATGTATGCATGGAAATGTTTCATATTCCGATGGGTTAGGCCTTCCTTGTGCTCTTTGGTGCCATTTGCCTGCAAAAGTCTTTGGTCACCCCTTGGGCCTGCTCGTAGTTCCTTTCTGTCGATTCTCTCATGGTGATTGCTCTGTTTCCTTTAGTCTCATTGCTCAAGTTCTCGATAAATCCCTTATTCGCGGGGTGGTTTCCCCCAGTCTTGGCTTAGCTTTCGCTTCTTGCACTAGGTCAAAGTAGATCATGTGATGTGACGTTCCGAAACTGCTGATGATGGGGGCCTCGAACCTGGGACTCATCCCTAAAACTGATGATGATGTGGGCCTCGACCCCAAACTGATACTGATGTGGGCCTCGCCCCAAACTGGTACTGATGTGGGCCTCTCCCCCAGACTGATAGTGATGTAGGCCTCGCCCCCAGACTGATACTGATGTGAGCATCGCCCCCAGACTGATACCGATGTGGGCCTCACCCCCAGACTGATACTGATGTGGGCCTCGCCCCCAGATTGATACTGATGTGGGCA
>SKCR01054874.1:0-29410 GCA_019454045.1 Zanthoxylum bungeanum | reverse complement strand
TTCTTGTATCCATGCTCCCCCATAACTGACTCAAACTTCACGTACCACTGTCTCGGTGCATGTTTCAAACCATAGAGATTTTTCCTGAGTCTGCACACATAGTCCTCTTTCCCTCTGACTCTGAAGCCTTCTGGTTGCTCCATGTAAATTTCTTCTTCCAGATCTCCATGAAGAAATACTGTTTTGACATCCATCTGCTCAATCTCCAGGTCGAGGCTTGCTGCTAGACTGAGTACCACTCTGATGGATGACATCTTCACAATTGGAGAGAAGATTTCATCGAAGTCAATGCATTTTCTCTGATTGAATCCATTGACGACTAGCCTGGCTTTGTATCGGGGTTGTGAAGTGTGCTCATGTTGCTTCACCTTGTACACCCATTTGTTCTTCAAAGCCTGTTTGCCTCTTGGCAATTTCACCAACTCGAAAGTGTGATTGTCATGCAAAGATTTCATCTCATCTTACATGGCTTCCTCATACTTTTCTCTGTTCTCTGTTTCCACAGCCTCATGGTAGCTCTCGAGTTCTCCTCCGTCAGTAAGCAGCATATACTCATATGCAGAGTATTTCGTTGAAGGTCGCATTTCTCTGTCAGACCTTCTTTGTGGAACTGTTGGTGTAGCTTCTAGTACTGGTGGTTGATCATGATCATCATCTCTGGGAGGTTCATCACATGTACCCTCATGTTTGGGAACATCATCTTCAACTTGTACTGGCACCGGTGTATGAGGTTCCGGATTCACATCTTTGTATTGCTGGGGCATTGTCTTCAATTCCTTCCGGATATCTTCTATGGTCTGATCTTCAACGAAGACAACATATCGGCTTCTGACAATCTTCTTCTCAACAAGATCATACAGTCTGTAGCTGAAATCTTTATGACCACAGTCAATAAAGACACATTGTGGCGTCTTTGCATCAAGTTTGGATCTCTCGTCCTTTGGGATATGTACAAATGCTTTGCACCCAAAGACATCTAAGTGTTCGTATGACACTTCTTTATCTGTCCAAACTTGGTTAGGAACATTACCTTTCAGTGCGACTGCTGGGGACATATTCAAAACATGTATTGTTGTGTTCAGCGTCTCCCCCCAGAATGTCTTCGGTAGCTTGGCCTGTGAGAGCAAGCTTCTGACCCTTTCGCACAAGGTTCTGTTCATCCTCTCAGCTAGGCCATTCAGCTGAGGTGTCTTCGGAGGTGTCGTTTGATGTCGGATTCCTTGTATCTTGCAGTATTGATCAAAGGGACCTATGTATTCTCCACCGTTGTCTGTTCTGATGCATTTGAGTTTCTTGCCGATTTCTCTTTCTACCAGGGCATGAAACTCCTTGAATACTCTCAACACTTGATCTTTTTTCTTCAAGGTGTATTCCCAGATCTTCCTTGAATGATCATCTATGAATGTCACAAAGTAAAGTGACCCTCCAAGTGTTCGTGTCTGCATCGGACCACATACATCTAAATGTATGAGGTCAAATACCTCCGATTTCCGTTGAGGCGGGGAACTCTGGAAGGACACTCTGTTCTACTTTTCAGCCATGCAGTGTTCACACTTTTGTAAGTGTGAGTTCTTCAACCCGGGAAGAACATTCTGTATGCGTAGTACTTCCATCCCCGTTTGACTCATGTGACCGGGCTTTTTATGTCATTGCTCGACTGCCTCATCATTATTGACTGTATTTATGCTACTATTTGAAAGCTTAGCATGCATCAAATAAAGAGTTGTGTCTTTCTTACCTCGTGCCACCACTATTGATCCTTTAGTGAGCTTCCAGGTTCCGTCACTAAAGGTGCTGCAAAAACATTCATCATCAGCTTGCCTATTGAGATCAGGTTTAACCGGATGTCTGGGATGTGCTTGACTCCCTTCAATACTAGTCTTGTCCCGTTGTCTGTTTCAAGATAGATGTCTCCAATACTGACGGCTTTGGACTGGCCGTCATTCCCCATCCTTACAGCACCGTAGTCCCTGATGTGTAAGATGAAAAGAAGTCTCTGCGAGATGTGGCGTGTATGGAGGGGCCACTATCTATCACCCAACTAGTCTCGTGGCTGGCAAGATTCACAATATTTTCTTCATACATAATGTAGAATTCTTTGAAGGTTTTGTCGGTGGTAGTATCAACTCTTTCTTGGTTAGAGTCATCATCTCTCATGGACTGCTCGTTCTTCAGTTTGTAGCAATTCTTCTTCATATGGCCTTTCTTCTTACAGTGGAAACATTTTATTTCCCTCGTTCTTTATTTCCCCCTGTTCTTATCTGATTTACCTGGGCCTCGGCTTTTACTCCTCCTCATTCTGGTGTTTTTCTCAGTCACTAGAGCTTCTGAGGTTGAGGCTGATGTTGACTCCTGCATTCTCGTCCTCTTTTCTTCCTCGAAGATCCTGGTTTTCGCCATCTCCATAGTGACTTTCCCATCTGCGGCTGAATTTATCACCGTAGATCTGAACGTTTCCCAAGATTCTGGTAACATATTAAGGAGTATTAAGCCATTTACCTAATCTCCGAAGTCTATGCCCAATCCAGACAATTCTTTCATTGTTCCGAGGAAATCGTTGATGTGGTCCGCCACAGCTGTACCTTCCTGGTATTTCAACCCCATCATCTTCTTGATGTAGTACAGCTTGTTGTTGCCAGTCTTTGCTCGAAAAAGCTCCTCCAGCTTTCTCCATAAGACACGTGCATTTGTATCTTCACTAACATGGTTCACGATACTGTCGTTGATCCACTGACGAATAGTACTGCATGTTTTCTGGTGAAGATTGTTCCACCTTGCTTCAGACATTTCTTCTGGTTTCTCCTCCAGAAATATCGAACCATCATAGTCCACATATAGAAGGTATTTCATCATTCCTCTCCATGTGAAATAATTGGTATTAGTCAACAAAATCATTTTTCTAACTCCCCCATCCATCATAAAAATTCTAAGAAAAAATTTCAAAAAACGGACCTCACCGTTGCGTCCAGAATGGTCGAAAATGATGGAAATGACATTTCGTTTGTCAAAATCCGACTCAGGGACCAAATTATAAATTTCAGAAATTACAGGGGTCAAAGTGTAATTTTCGAAGGTTCAGGGGTCAAAATATAATTTCGAAAATTTCAGGGACCTTTCTGAAAATTACCAGATTTTTTTGCTGACGTGGCACTTGCTGATGTGTCATGCTGACTGGGCTGCTGACTGGGCATGTCAGGCTGACATGACACTGACTGGACTTGTCTTCAACCTTCAGCGCGCGTGAAGCGCGTGCATGCGACTGGAGGCGCGTGAGTCTGGTTCTGTGAGGCGCGTGCAGCGCATGTGACCTCCCTGGACCTCCGATCGATCATCGGAAAATACCACCGTGCTCGTCTCGTCGTGAAAAGTCCGATGGTATGCTCAAAATCGATTTTTGACAACTTTCGTCGGAATCGATTTTCCAAACGGAACCTCTGTTTCTGAGTTTCGGGATCCCACCGTGGAACCTTAGCTCCTGATATCACTTGTTCTGATAAAACACACAACAATAGATGTGAATTGAGAGAAAACTCTTATTTATTTCTCACTAAATAAAGAATTACAAAGCTTGCACTCCAAACTTTACAAAAAACTCTCACACACTTTACTCTCTATTGTTCTCACATTTGGGATGATGAACAATGGTCCTTAAGGCTCCAATTTATAGTGCCAAAACCGTGTGAACAGTGTCACACGGTTTGACAAAGCTGGCAACAAGTTGGAGGTGTACCATTATGCTTTCGGCGCATGTCTTCTCAAATTTTCTATGCCTCACTCGTTTGCTTGCATACTGGAGTTCACTGCATGAGGCATGCATGCTGACTTTGTTGCATGCATGACGTTTCAACATATTAATGAGATGTTTTACTTACCATCCCTAGCAGCCAATGAATAATGATACCACAATGTCATTGATTCCCTTCTCCATGCCTTTTAACCCACACATCTTGTAGACGTGTGTTATCTTTCTTTCTTTCTTTTTATTTTTTTTTACTTTGAAATCGTTGGAAATCCACCGTTAAACCACCCCCTTGTTGGAAATGGTGATCGAATACTATTCATTTTTTGTATGAATATTTATTATTTATGCAATGTAATGTAATATTTTCTTTATCATGATTATTTATTTATTTGTTTGCTAATTTCTTACTTTTATTTATATATTGTAAATCTAAGTGTTAGATTACTCTAAGAGTTAGAGATTTCGAGTTTCACTCGGAACCTTTTATGAAATTAGTAAAGACCCGAGAGTTACAATATATGGTGGTATAGTTGCAAGAGTTGTAAATGGTGTTGAGAAATATCACACATTCTCTCGAATATAAATTATTTCTGGTATAGATCTATTGACATGGGTCGGTCATTATATTGATAAGACTAGTGTATTGTCTATATATGTAATGGATATATGGTTTGTCTCAACAGATTATTAGCTTAGCGGAAGTTCATATAGAAATGCAGATATTCATAAGTGGAATGAATATCGAACAAACTTATATAAGATGACTAATAGATATTCCATAAAACTGTCAATAGTTATCTTTTCGAGTTGAGTAGTTATTGTGGTCATTTGACTTGAGACACTACGGTGATCTTGTGAGTGATCCTTTATGTCTGATACCATGCATGTCAGAAACCTTTTATGGTCTGACCTCTAGATGACTGTTAGGTATAGACCGATGCTCACGAAGATCGGTGTGTGTTAATATGAGGATTCATCAGTCCATATGGTTGGATTTTGTTTCCAGAGATTTTCAGAGTATATTCCAGAAATCTTTCGGCCGAAAGTTCGTTGAAGAAATTGTTTCTTTAACATTATAAATAATATTGAAAAAGAGTTTTGCATATATTATTTATTAATAGAATATAATTATGAAAATTTATTTTTATATTGAGTAGATAATGTTTTGACAGTAAAACTATAACCTTACTCAATAGGAGACGGTAATGAGGAAAGGACTATACATTAACATTTTAACCTCAACTTGTATGGTTCAGCGTGTCGTATTGTTTTTAGTCATGATTTGTAGGTGGTCAGGGCTTCATGAATATGTGTGTGTATATATATATATATTCCACTATATTAAGTTTACTCGTTGAGCATTAGGGCGACTTTTGTGAAATGTTGACAAAGTGTTTTGGGTTTAAGGATTAAATTGTTCGATCTGATAATTCATGAGATGAATTAATTTAATTGAATTAATTAATTTTATATCAAGAGTTGATATAAGTTTATTGTATAATAGATGTAAATTTGATTTACATAAAATTAGTAATTAATTAGTGAATTAATTTAATTGTTAAATTAATATACAAAATTATTTACTTAGTTTATACAAATAAATGTATTAATTTTTTAAGGTAACTATAGTTAATGTAATTGAATGGTTTTTTGTTAAAGTAACTAAAATCATTTAATTGTAATTTAGTTACCTTGGTTGGTGTGATTTTTTTTTAAACTTTGGTTAAGTTATTTTTTTGAATCTTGTGGTGTAGAGAAAAAATGCTCATATACCATGGTTTAATTAAAAGGTTTGTTTTGGTTTTGGTTTTCTTTTGCTTTTTAATTAATAAAACAAAAAGCAATTTTTTTTACGACACACTTGCTCTCTGCCGAGAAGAAGAAACCAAAACAAAAAGAAGGCAAAAAAAAATTCCCCCCTTGCTTGCTCACTGCCGAATTAGAAGGGAAAAGAAAACTGAATTTTTGCTCTTCAAAATCCAAGCCTAAATCTCACCAAAAATTACCCAACATATTATCAAGAACATGAAATTAATCCTTAAGTGTTAAGGATCAATTTGTGTGCTTGAAATGTAAATTTTTATAGGATTTAAGAGCTAAACTTTAGAGAAGTTTTTATTGCTATTCTTGAGTGATCAAACCACATTTTGGTCACAAAGATTTGTTCTTGAAGAAGCTTGATTTGGTGGAGATAGAAGAAGTTCAAAGATTCAAAGGGCTTGGATGCAAAGCTTCTCAAATTGACAAGGATTAAAAGCTATTGTAGGTAAATTTATTTTATAAATTTATTGTTGTTGGAAAAATTATTTATGAAATTGTTGGATAATTGTAAGCATGTATGTGAGGAATTTTTAAGCATTAAAGTGTATAGAAAATTAATGTATGGATGATATATTGATTTTATATGCTTGGTTTATATTTGATAATTGTTGGAGAATATTTTTATACTTGGATTAATTTATTAAGTGTTGATAAATTTATTAAAGTGTTTAGAATATTTATTTAAGCTTATGGGAATTATATTAATGCATGAAAAAAATTAATATATGATGATATATGATTTTTAGTGCATTAATTTTAAGTTTATGGAAATAAATATTTTAATACACCTTTTTAGGATATTGCCGAAAAAAAATTTGCTCGGGATTTGATCTCGCGCGCGTTCCGTTCCCTCGGCATATTGCGTTCCTCGTAACAACCCTTTCGAGTTTAAGTGGAGCAGATAAAACCCAGTCTGTCTCAGACTCTTATAAGAAACGCACTCCCTGAATTCGAACCCAGGACCTGTAGGTTGAGTACCGTGTGTTATCTTTATTGAGTAATTCCCATAACTCTTCTGCATATTGATAATTGATCCATTAGGATTTGAATGTACTTCTTCTCTTTCATCTCCTCGAACTCATATTTCCATTCACCATGAGAAAAATTAGTGTGAATATCAACAGGTCTGCTTAGCATTTGATTCTGAAAAAGGAGTATAGCGATTTTGGCATTGGAATCCTTTGGCATGAGCATTTCTTTCCCAAACATGTTATCTAATATCTTCACTTTAGCCTCATACTTCAATTCACCTGAAATGGAAAACATTCAAGTAGGGGGAAGCTTCTTGTATGTCGGCTGACCCCCTCAAATTTTTTTCATCTAATAGTACTAAGTAATAAAAATATCTCATTGAATTTATAAATTAAACTTTTAAAAATTGTAAAATCCCCCCATAGAATAAAGGTACATTAATGGAGACATCTTTTATCAGCTTTTGCATCTTGTTAGGTATGTTTAAAGCATATTGAGGGCCTAAACTGCCCCATGTTCAATAGGGCATAGAATGGAATAACTCAGAGAAGTAAAGAAAACTTGTAAGTAAAGAAAGAATCATTGGAGATAAGAAGCTCACAGTCATGGAGTCTCCAAAGTCACCAAGGGCACTACTAACAATAGAGAATAAACTTAATTTGTGAGGCTTCCCATTCTTCTTGTCAATCCATCTGGAATGAAGATTTTTGCCCTTCTCAGTAAGGTACATCTCCTAAAGTTAAGAACCCAATAATAAATTGAAACATTAATCAATCAGCCCAAGGATATCAAATTTGAAACATTAAACTATCAATAAGAAAAAAGATGATGGGATTGCTGAAGGCCATGCACCAGGTCTCTCCAGGAGAATCATCACCAGTGAACTTTTTTCCCTTGACACTGTTTGATATATGCTAGCTCATCACCAATGTGATAATAATGAGAATAACAATTAGAGACTACATAGTTGCTTATAAATGAATAGATTTGAAGAAAATACAGTGATATGCTTAGTATTAAACTGATCAGCCTTGGGTTTCTGGCATTGCTTTGAAATGCATATCAAAAACAAATTGAAACAAAAAAGAAGCGAGCAGCTGCCTTTTAAGTGACTGAAAATACTTCTAAGCAATTACAGAATAATATTTGATTGTATGTACACTCCATGGGGATGATGGAACATAACCAAAATGATAAATTGAAAAAATCCGCAATGGTTCTATCATCAGTGGAATCCCCTTGAACCTCTTGACTGATAAAGCTCCAACCTAATTCTGGCATCTTGTAGCAATGGATCTACTGTTTCATCTTGTATCATGTAACTTTGCTTTGATGCCCATTCTAGCACTGTGAGCACTTCAGCTTGTGCAAGCTCCTCACTGTCTGGTACATGCAATGCAATGTAGCATAAAAGGACTAATGCTGATAACTGAACAATTTGTTCACCAAAATACACAAGCTGAACCAAGTGCCTTGCCCCTCCAGCGGTTATAATTGCCTTGGAGTGATCCGAGTGGAGATAGTTATCACTGCAGGCGAACTTTGCAAGCGCAACTGAAGCCGCCCTGGAAACTTCGGCTTCCCTTTCATCAAGAAGTTTAACCAGTGGAGAAATCATTCTTGTCTCTGTTGCTCTAAAAGTCCTAGCCAAATTCCCAACAGCCTTGATGCAGGGAATGAGGAGATCGGAATCTTCTTTTTCGATAATCCTGAATAACTGATCAACAACAGCTTTGCAAGCAGGGGCGTTAGGCTTGAATGCTGATCTTCTCAAATCAGCATCTTGTTCTGCCACTGATGTGATCTCCATCAATGCCATGGCGGAATTGTATTGAACATCTTCAGGCCCTTTCTCTAAAAGAACTGCAAAACATAACAATGCTCTAGACTCGGTTATGCTTCTACAAATGGGTGAATTTCCCTTAGCAAGATGCCAAAGTGCTCTTGCTGCCATTACTTTCATGTAAGCCTTAGTTGCAGGGTCTTCAAGTTCTCTCCCTTTTGTATTAGCCCCAGAATTTGAAAGACCATGATGATGCTTAGACTGATGATTTTGCTTCACATTGTTGACTTGACCATTACTCTTTACATTGTTACCCTGATTTGTAACATTACCTTGTTTCTGCCCAGGCTTTGTAATTATCCCAACATCCATTGCCATTGTAACCACATTATGCATTTCATTCGGCGTCTTGTTACCCATTGGATGAGGAATCTGGCTGTAATTTTGCTTGTCATCATCATCAATAACCTTGTTGTTATGGCCATTAGCATTTGCATTATTGCTCGCAACAACAGCAGCGTGAATAGAGGTGGCCTTACTGACAATTGCATACTTACTATGCTCTTGCACAGTTTCAAAAGCCAAATGGCCAACAAGCAACCGAATTATATTATGTTGAGCAAAAAGATCTTGACATTTGGGATAATTTCCCGCGAATTCGGACACAGCCCATGCCACGACAGCTTGTACTTTCATCGGACCTTCTTTGAGGATTTTCGCAAACACCGAACAAACTCCACTATGAATCATGCGTTCGACACTTTCAGGGTCGCGTCCTAACAACCCAATTGCTTTCGCTGCATTCTCTTGATCTTCTGGTTTCCCTTCTTTGACTAGCTTCAATAACGGACCAACCCCACCTTCTTCAATAATCAACTTCCCGTATCGATCATTGTCCCGTGCGAGTGATACAAGCGATGCGGCGGCGTCGGATTTGTTCTCGAGAGACCCTGTATAAAGGGTTGCGATCTGATCCCATATCAAAAAGAGGATTGGCTCGTTTGCGGCGATTGGTGGGAGGCCTAAGTACTCGTCACCACGATCGTCAGCGGAAGCCGAGACGCGAAGGAGCCAAGAAACGTCACCAATTGAATTCTCCAGATGGGATGTCATTTTGCGAAAGGCAGCAGCTGGGATGATTGTGAAAACGCGCTTGATAATACCATTGGCGCGACATTTGACTACCAAAGACAGAGCTTTCTCCAGGACTTGTTCAGTGTCATCAATGATCCGGTGCGTCGGTCGCTCGTAAAGATCAGAGCTGGCTCTAGCCGCCTGTCTGAGCAAAGCCGAAAGCTTCTCAGTCTTGGATTTGAGCTCGGTGCAATCTGGTTTCATTGAAGTCGCTTCATCTGCAGCTTTGACCACTTGATCAGCAAGCTGGATCGGTTTTGCCAAGATTTGCTTCACTCTGTCCGCCATTTAATGCCACAACGGACCCCAAAAAAAAAACTTAGAATCTTTAAATCTTTATCACCCTGCTTCAGTAACACGAAACAGATCAAGAAATGGACCAACAAATGCGTTATTGAATTTGTGGGCTTTTTTTTTTTTAAAATCCTTAAAATGCGGAGATGATAACGCGAACGGGAGTGGTGGGGTAGTTGAAATTTGAGCAAATGAGCTGGAAATGTGAGTTAAACTTAAGCCGTGTCTTTGTGTTGGGGATCCGTTTTATGTTTAGATTTTAGATTTCAGAAAAATGAATCGTTCATGTCGAGTGAATGATGGGAGAGCTTTACAAATTGTATGGACTGTTTTAAAATATTTGGAGTTCAAATTCAGTCATATCAACTCTATTTCGTGCTCCACTAATAATTTAGATAACTAATATCTTTTATTAAATGAGATAATTATGACTTTAACACTCCACCAATCAAATTATTCTCTAATTTAATGAGAGATATTAGTTGTCTAAATTTGATTGGTGGAGCACGAAGTGGAGCACAATTGATGGGACAGAAGATTTGGACTCAAATATTTGTCAACAATGAATGATTGAGCCATCATTGGGCCATAATGCATTAATTTTGATTGATTTAAATTGATATTCATATATAGATGATTTTTACGAATTAATCGGTTGATTTACAATTTGCGATTTCTCAAAATTTATCTTATTTCAAATTTTAATCTATTTTTTAATTTTTCAATATCTTTTTTAGAGTTCTAATTGATATTTTTATATGAAAAATAATGGAAAAAATGAAAATATATTTTGGTTTAAATTAATTATTATCGGGATAATAAAATTCATTGATTATTTAATATTTTTTAATTATCAATGAATGATTTTTAATAATTTTTTGAGAATTTTGAACAAATTTAGAAAATTTTTATTCTCAACCATATAAAATATCAACTTTACCATTTTCAATTAATTTTCAATTGATCCTCAATTATTCACAAATTGCTTAACTCGCTATTCAATAAATTTTCTACTGATTTTTTTTTTTATTAAACTACCCAACTTTGCAGTTCGGGCTATGATGGAATTATACCATTTCATTACATGACATGAGATTTTTTTTTTGTTGTTACAAATAAATTCTCCCACCATCGCATAGATATTGGACAATCTTAGAGTCATGTTGTTCGTTCCAGATTAAAAATTTTTAAAAAAAAAAAAAACACTTAACAGTTAAATGATATGGTCTTAATTTATTTGGTATTAAATGTGATAGGAATTATGCCAAATAAATTGTACAATTCCTATCACATTTAATAGTTAATACCAAATAAATTAAGACCATATAATTTAACTGTTAAGTCACCTCAAGGTTTTTCCATCCAGAGCCATGGGGCTACTTGGCAGTAACCAAGCAACTACACTTTCATAGTCAGGGGCTCCAATGGAATTATACCATTCTGTCTTTCATTTAGAGTAAATAATGACAAATAAATGAAGAGTATGAGTGATAATTTAGGTCAGAATTCGTTTATTTGTTCGATTCGCTTTAAAACGAATACGGGTTTGAAAAAATGGATTCATTTAATAAATGAGTCAATTCGATTCGATCTTTTATTAAACGAATCGAATACGGATTTAAGCTTATTGATTCGTTTTATTATTTTTATTTACTAGTTCTTGTTAATTTTCAATTAAGATTCGACAAATTATAGCTAATTATCGTAGAAAACTTAATATTTTCGATATTTGGTGATGCATTTTTAGTAAATATATTAATTACATATTTCAATATATATATATATATATATATATATATATATATATATATATATATATATATATATATAAAATTAATGTAAATCAAGTGTGGTAAATTATTTTATTAAATAATATCATTGACTAAACGAATATACGAATCATGATATTAGGATTCGTTTAATAAACGAATTGAATACGAATCCATCATATTTTGATTCGATTCATTTATAATTCGATACAAATTCAATTCGTTAATTCGTTTTGTCACCCATATAGAGGGTCGTATAAAGCTTGGTAATTAAATATTAATAATTTGATTAAATATTAAGTATCATTAGTGGTGGGCTTTTAGCTAGCTTCTGTAATGATTCTTTGAAATTTCAATGACGTGGTGGTTCAACCAACCAACCGACAAAGTATATTGCCGATCTTATGTGTTGATTTTGTGTTTGTTCTGAATTGATGATGATGATTGACTCGTTAATGTTAACGAATAAAACTAAAACCAAAGAGGTGGCTTACCCTTAGCGTTCTCGATCAATTCTAAAATTTTATTATAACATAATTAACATTTGACCTTTCTGATTATTTATTTATTTATTATTATTTTGTAAATTTGTAGGAGAGCTTTCTGATTGTTGGTAATTTGTTTATGAAAAATAAGAATGTTTCGGGCATTGACAAGAAAATTTCAAAACTTAATGTCGAAACGTACACGATCGATGATTGTTTAATATCCATTTTATATTCCGGGAATGGATAAAAATTAGGCACTATCTCTATTCTTCTCATTCTCTCTCATATATATATATATATATATATATATATATATATATACTAGTGTGTGCTCGTGCTTACGACACGATGTTATAGAATTTATATAGAGATTAAGATTTTGTTATTTAATTTTTTATTATGAAATGATTTTATTTTTTAATTAAATGATTTTATTTTTTAATTTATTTGCTAGTTTTCATTTAATAAATGATGTTATTCTTCAATTTATTTGGTAGTTTTCATTTTCCATTTTCATAGAGATTCTATAATGAAATGACTCTTTATTAGCTGTTAGATTATAATGAAATGATCTGTACCGCCAATTAAGCCACATAAATATAACATTTGGATACATTATCTCTCTTAATCTCAACCGTCTGTTACACTCTCTTTCCTCTCATGTGCTTTATAATATAGATATATATATATATATATATATATATATATATATATATATATATATATTAGTGAAAATCTTTTAATTAATAATAGACAATATGAGGACTTATATGAAATTTGTCAAATCAGAGAAGAGGTTAGAGAATTATTCATTAATTTATTTATTTTTGATCCTATATTATAAATTCACTACAAAAATATGATATTTTTACCATTTAGACACGAAATAATGGAGTTGTGCCAACTAGCATCCGCTATTTAATGTACAAAATACTTATAATAATACTATAATAATTAATAACAACATCATTAATAATAGTTATAATAATATTAAAATCCAACTATCATTTTTATGGATAAATTCATTTTTGATGCTATGTTTTTGGATAATTTCATAGATTATGTTGCAATGTGGATGATATTAACCTACTTTAATGAATATGTTTTAAATGATTAATTTTAATTTATGTCTTAATAAAATATTCAATTATTCGAAGTTTTGGTTTAATTTCTCGAGGATCCTCATACCATTTTCTCAAATAATTATAAGGGACATGGAGGATAAAAAGACATAGACAGAATCCCAAAATAAATATGAAGATATCGATCCCCCCCTCCTCTTTTTATAGCAATCTCTAATTTGGATACAGAAAATAAAGGTCATTAACACTATTCATTCGGTACAAATATATTATTTTGAGTATTAAACATGCAACTTAAATCATTTAACATGTAAACTCTTTTAATAAACAAGCAACTAATTTCAAGTTTTGAAAAATTTCATGTTTATTAGCAGAATTTGCATGTTTAATAGTTTAAGTTGTATGTTTAATGATAAAAATTATATAGTTGGATCAAAAATATCTAATACCTCTGGGATACTGGAGATGAACCATTGTTGGTTTCTTTATTCATATAGTTTTAACCAGTAACATCTTAGTGGAGAGATAATGTTTTTTTTTTTTTTTTTGGTTAGTCCAGCTGTAGACGGAATGATGATTGATTTGCACTAAATGACGAAGCCCATAAAATGTTTGAGGATCGACAATGGAACGTGAACTTCCATTTAACCAATAGCTGTTTTTTGTACATATCGAAACATCAAGCTCTGATTCAGAAAGCGAATTCATCACAGAAACCCACAAGGAATCCCACATGGCTCCAACCATTTCACAACAAAATCATGTACATGCTTTTTTGTACAGCAGATAGAGAAATTCATATAACTACTTTTGGATTCTTTCAAAACGTTTACTCATCCTGTACATTTTGGTTACATATTATTGATATGAATCCAACTGTTGTGATTAAACACAAAAAAATAGAGGATAATTTGAGAGAAAACTCTTCTTTTATATACCCACAAAAGAATTACAAAGCTTCCAATACAAGCTTTATACAAAAAACTCTCACCAATCACTCTCACTACACTTTCACACATTTAGGGATTTCAGGGATACTTAACATTATGATTTTGGCTCCTTATATACTGATCAAACCGCGTGAACAGTGTCACGCGGTTTGTACACACACATACAGCTTGCACTCAAGCTGTCCACAGCTTCTCTTGCTTTCGGTGAGTTTGGCTTTTATTGCATGAAGTCTTCATGCTTTGAAGCTGTCTGCAACTTGTAACAAATCTCCTGGACTGCTCGTTCTTCAACTTGTAACAGTCCCTCTTTATATGGCCTTTCTTTTTGCAATGGTAGCACTCAATATCTATTGTTCTTGATTTCCCCCGGTTCTTGTCTGGTCTACCTGGGCCTCGGCTTTTACTCCTCCCCCTTCTGGTGATCTTTTCTGTCACTAGAGTTTCTGAGGTTGAGGCTGATGCTGACTCATGCATTCTCGTCCTCTTTTCTTCCTCGAAGATCCTGGTCTTTGCCATCTCCATAGTGACTTTCCCATCTGCGGCTGAATTGATCACCGTAGATCTGAACGTTTCCCAAGATTCTGGTAACGTATTAAGGAGAATTAAGCCATTTATCTCATCTCCGAAGTCTATGCCCAATCCAGACAATTCCTTCATGGTTCCGAGGAAATCGTTGATATGGTCCGCCACAGCTGTACCCTCATGGTATTTCAAACCCATCATCTTCTTGATGTAGTACAGCTTGTTGTTGCCAGTCTTTGCTCGAAAAAGCTCCTCCAGCTTTCTCCATAAGACACGTGCATTTATCTCTTCACTGACATGGTTCACGATACTGTCGTCGATCCACTGACGAATAGTACTGCATGTTTTCTGGTGAAGATTAGCCCAATTTCCATCGGTCATTCCTTCTGGTTTTTGCTCCAGAAACACCGATCCATCATAGTCCTTCACATACAGAAGGTCTTTCATTTTCCTCCTCCATGTGAAATAGTTTGTACTGGTTAACAAAATCATTTTTTCCGTTGCTCCCCTCCATCATAAAAATTCTAAGCAGAATTTCAAAAAAACGGACCTCACCGTTGCGTCCGGAATGGTCGAAAATGGTGGAATGACACTTTTGTCAAAATCCGACACAGGGACCAAATTGCAAATTACAGAAATTACAAAGGGGTCAAAGTGCAATTTCCAAAAGTTCAGGGGCCAAAGTGCAATTACGGAAAAGTTCAGGGACTATATTGCAATTTCCAAAAGTTCAGGGACTAAATTGAAAATACCTGAAAGTACAGGGGCTAAATTGTAATTTCCAGAAAGTTCAGGACCTATCTGAAATTTACCAGGCACCGCTGACGTGGCAGCTGACTGGGCTGCTGACTGTGCGCTGACGTGGCGCTGACTGGGCGCTGACTGTGCGCTGACGTGGCAGATGACTGGGCTGCTGACTGTGTGATGACGTGGCGCTGACTGTGCGCTGACTGGGCAACACGTGGCGGCTGACGTGGCGTCGTCTTCAACCTCAAGCTGGCGCGTGGAGCGCGTCTGGCGCGTGGGCTTCTCTATGTAAGGCGCGTGTGGCGCGTGACGACGTTCTGGACCTCCGATCGATCGCCGGAAAATACCACCGTGCTCGTCTCGCCGTGAAAAGTCCGATGGTGTGCTCAAAATCGATTTTTGACAACTTTCGTCGGAATCGACTTTCCGAACCGAAGCTTCGTTTCCGAATTTCGGGATCCCTCCGTGGAACCGTAGCTCTGATACCACTTGTTGTGATTAAACACAAAAAAATAGAGGATAATTTGAGAGAAAACTCTTCTTTTATATACCCACAAAAGAATTACAAAGCTTCCAATACAAGCTTTACAAAAAACTCTCACCAATCACTCTCACTACACTTTCACACATTTAGGGATTTCAGGGATACTTAACATTATGATTTTGGGCTCCTTATATACTGATCAAACCGCTTGAACAGTGTCACGCGGTTTGTACACACACATACAACTTGCACTCAAGCTGTCCACAACTTCTCTTGCTTTCGGTGGGTTTGGCTTTTATTGCATGAAGTCTTCATGCTTTGAAGCTGTCTGCAACACCAACTTGCATGATTAATTTGATACAATCACTATTAATCAATTAATGGTTTTGGTGTAACCACTTGTAAACGCTGAATTTTGTATTCAGTTCACAATCGTGAATTTGTATGATGAGGCACCAGCGATCCTGCAAAATAAAGATAGAGTGAGCGTGGAGTAACTACCCACCGGTGTGGTGGATACTCCGACGCTCAAGTCAGTGACAAAGACGAGCGGAAAGAGAGGGAAGAACAAAGTTTATGGTTACCTTGATCTTCGTAGATTGTCGTGAGAGCAGTGGGATGATGTTTAGGGGTTTATGTGTACTTTGAGAACTCGAGTGTGAATGCCAAAACTTGAATGAATCAATCTCTTGGACCCCCTCTCTTTTTATAGGCTGTGAGTAGCCTTCAAGTCGGATTATGATTCCCGTGAAGAATCGTACACCAACTCTATTTAGGAAATTAGAGTTAAATCAGGGTTGAATTATGAGCACTTAGATATTCGGGATTAGGCATAATCCCTATAGTAGTTGGATTAGACTACTGTGTTTGTAGGTATTTTGTTATGATTCAAAGACTTGGTTTCATTATTAAGAAGGAACTATGGCGTAGACTGACCCGATAATGTCGAATGGGACATCAAGTAACATAATTAGGATCTTGCTGAAGTCGTATGAGCTCTTAGAAGCCTCTAGGTCGTTTGGGCCTTTGCCAATTAGAGCGTATGGGCTCATGAGGGTTGTTTTGGTGCTAATTGGGCCTTCTCTGATGCTTTAGCCTGAGATATATGACATTTAGGTTCTTGGCCCAAATTTGACCCGTACAGTTTGTCTCATACTCTCTAAGTCAATGAGTCATTTACTTGGAGAGTATCCTTACGAGTGTGTCATACGAAACCACCATGTCGTTTGGAATATCAGCGTTGCTTTAGACCAGATGAAGGTCATGCCACGTAGACGATGGTTCATTTGTTCAAAAGTAAACTCTGTGATGAGTGGTAAATCTATCATTATTTCCCACTCATTTAACATAATATTTTGTATAGTTTTTTGAGTCTTGTGAATATTTTGATGTGTTTTGTGTTATTTTGTAGATAAATAAAGTTTCAGGACATTTTGGAGGTGATTTGGAGCAAAACAGTGAAAAATTGGCAAAAAGGCATTTGGTAAATTGTCCGCGTCGCGACGCCTAACGTGCGCCGAGTCCTTGCTAACGTGCGCCTGCCACGTGTCATCATACTAAGATGCCGACAATCATCATCTACGCTAAAATGCACCTGCCACGTGTCAAAATCTCAGCGGATCACGCTAAAATGCACCTGGACACGTGTTGCCATCACATGTTGCCGACATCAAAAAGTCAACTGCCGACATAACAGTGCCACGTGTCACGATCTCGCGAAGCCAATCCAACACGTGTCGAAGATCAACGCGCGTCGCGACGCCGGCACCAAATTTTGCCTATAAATTTGGCTTTTCGTCACTTCATTTGGTGTGCTTTCCTTGGGAGTTTTTCCCTGTTTTTAAAGGATTGCATCTAGTTTTTGTAAAAATAAATAATATTTAATTTATGTATTTTAATTTTCAGTAGTAATAATAGTTTCTTCTTCTTCTTCTTCTCTTTTATTTTATGTTTTGTAGTTAAATTTCTGCTGGGGTAAAGGTGAAGCTTTTTTACTTTATAATTTAGTTTAATCTCCCTTAGTTTTAATATATAAACTGATTTTAACCTGACTTAATGAGGATACCGCCTGGTTGGTCGGTTGGTATTTAATTATTAATTTGATTTAATCAGGATACCGCCTATATGGCTGGTTGGTAAATATCACACATATTTATATATTATAATAATGGAGATTTCTAAATTATAAATAGTAAAGGTAGATTAATCTCACTTTAATTCTAATATGGAAATAGTAATATGAATTAAAAGTTGATTTCGCCTTGATGGCTGGTTTTAATTATGTAACATAATGTAACACCGCCTATATGGCTGGTCTTTAGGTGACGGATAATTTCCGCCTATATGGCTGGTTTATGGATAAAAATAACACCGCCTTTATGGGTGGTTCAACTTAATTAGATAATATTGGCAATTTTCATATTATAATAATTTGAGATTTCTAAAAGTGGATCATCTATCCCCAACAGTTTATTTTATTTTAGGGAAGTAATGAAACACAATATTCACACACTTTATAATTGATTTTCTTTATTATAGGTAATTCTTTAGTTTGTTTATTGAGTCTTAAGTTTAATGTTTCTTGTTGTCTGATCACCAATAAGATTGATGTGGTAAACTTAAAATAAACTAGACATAGGGATTTTAGGTTTCAGCCTTAGATTCAATAGCTCACGATCTTCCTTGAGGATAGATAACCCTTTAATAGATTTCCTTACAGGATAGGAATATACCTATCGGGCGGGGGTAGCCATAATTGGAACTTGGTCTTAATGAATCCAGGTAATTTGGTTGACATAGGAATATGGTTCAATTGGGTTATACTGGGTATTTGCGTCTGACCATCGGAAGAGGCTTTTGCATATCATCGTGTTCCAGGTTAACAAATTAATTGATTACACATAAATAAGAGAGTCAATTCATCTTGTTAATAATATTGTGTGGAGTTACGACCCTAGATCTTTGAATCTTTTCTATTATTTTCCTTAGTATTTTCTTTTGAGTCTGTTTTTATTTTATTCTGCAAACCACATTCAACCAACCAAAAGCAATCAATTCCCTTCTCCCTTTAATTAGATATTTGTAAATAAATAGTATCAATAATTAATAACAACAGTAGGAATTAAGTCCTCGTGGGATCGATATTTTTATACTACTTGAACGATACGTGCGCTTGCGTTATACGTGTGTGTTTACGCCGGTCACTCTGCACCAGCACAATTGGCCACATATAAGGTGCATGATATTTCAAAAGCAAAACTATTGGAGGTAGATGAGAATGTTGAGCAGAAGGAGACATAATCCGCTCTATCAGATGCTACTGAAGAGAGTGTTGAGCAAATGGAGTCGCAACCCGCTCCACTAGAAGCTACATAATCATCCACAAGTTTGGATTATGACAAACCTCCTGAAACTAATAGACCTTAGACAAGAAGATCTTAGCTAGACATGATTCCATCAACCAGATATTCAGGATCGGAATACATTCTGCTTATTGGATGAGGGGAAGCTAGAGAGTTTCTCATAGTGCAAGAAGGAACTGAGGAACAAATGAGTGAAGAAAAATGACAGCAGAAAAGTACTGTGCAGAGACACAGTGAAGTGTGTTGTGCAAAGACACATCCAATATGTCAACAAAGGTGATTACTGGGGACAAGCTAGAGCTGTGCAGAGACATGACTGAGATAGCTGTTAGATGACAATCGTTTCAGATGCAGTTAGAGGGGAGAATTGATATGAATCCAACATACATGATTAATTTGCTACAACCATCATTGATCAATTAATGGTTTTGGTGTAACCACCCTAACCACTCAGTTAGTGGACAATTATGGCAACCACTCCACTAATTGTATTGAGTTAGAAGACAAGTTAGTTGGCCTATAAATTGAGCTCTCATTTGAGAGTTCAAGCATTCCCAACAACTGTTTAAGCTCCATGTCAAGATAGCTTAGAGAGTGAAATATGAGATTTTTTTATAACAAAATTTGTAATATTTATAAATTCTATTCAAGTATTAATATAAAGAAAAATTTCCTCATAAACACTCTTCAGTAGTAAGAGAATCATAACAATTATTAGAGCACAACTGAAATTGCTACACTGTTACTGTACTTGATCAAATGACATGATTTTTTTAGAAACGTTGGAAATTATGACGCCAAACCACCCGATCCGGACTTAAGGAGAACATGAAAAAACTCTCGGCTGTCCCAGATTATTACAAGAAACGTACCTTTTAACCGGCGTAAACACACACGTATAACGCAAGCGCACGTATCGTTCAAGTAGTATAAAAATATCGATCCCACGATGACTTAATTCCTACTGTTGTTATTAATTATTGATACTATTTATTTACAGGTATCTAATTATAGGGAGAAGGGAATTGATTGCTTGATTGATTTGGTTGATTGTAGATTTGCTAATAAATAAATAATAAAAAAAGACAAAAGAAAATACTAAGGAAAATAACAAAAGACACAAAGATCTAGGGTTGTGAATATTTCTAATATCTTTTAAAATATGAAGTAATTATTTTATGTTTGTGTAATAAATCGGTTTACTAACCTGGAAAAAGAAATTATGCGAAAGCCTCTGTCGATGGTCAGACGCAAATACCCAGTTTAACCCAATTGAACCATATGTCTATGTCAACCAAATTACCTGGATTCATTAAGTTTAAGTTCCAATTATGGCTACCCCCACCCGATAGGTACATGTATATCCTGTAAGGAAATCTATTAAAGAGTTATCTATCCTCAAGGAAGATCGTGGGCTATTAAGTCTAAGGTTGAAACCTAAAATTCATTTGTCAAGTTTATTTTAGATTACCACATCAATCTTATTGGTGATCAGACAACAAGAAGCATTAAGCTTAAGAATTAATAAGTAAACCTTTAAATTACCCAAACTATAAAATAACCCCTTATAAACCGGTGATATTATTAATTCATCACAACCCCAGATATCTAACACATAACTAGGGCTAGTAAAAACTTAAAAGTAAAAGACATAAAGTAAAAATGCTGAAAAGTAAAAGACATAAAGTAAAAGCTGAAAAGTAAATTACAATAAAATAAAATGCTAAGGTAAAAGGATCAACTTTTACTAATTACTATTTAGATATCTCCATTAATATAATATATTACCTTGTGATTATTTTACCAACCAGCCATATAGGCGGTAACCTGATTAAGTCAAATTAAGTCCAAACAGCCATAAATGCGGAACCAAAATAAACCTGCCATATAGGCGGTAAGAAAATTTAATTACCAACCGACCAATCTCGCGGTATCCTTGATTATTCAGGTTTAAACCAGATTAAAATGAATTACCAACCGACCAATCTGGCGGTATCCTTTTTAAGTCAAATTTTAAATAGTGAATATATTATTTTTAAGGGAGATTAATCTAAATATCAATAGTAAAAGAATTATCTTTCACCATAGCAGAGGGAAGTTACCTCCTCATGGTGAATAGTAAAAACTATAAAAAGTAAAGAAAGTAAATTACTATTATTACAGAACGTAATTAAAATTAATTACAAAACTAAAAACTAAAAGAAACTAGATAGAAAACTCACTATTTACATCAGAGAATTTAGAGAGAATGGTCCATCTGAAACTGAAATTTCGAGCCCTATTTATAGGCGTCAGTAGGGGTCCGGCGTCGCGACGCCAAGCCAGCGTCGCGACGCCGGTTTTTCTACGTGGCACGCTTTGGTTCGTCGGCTTCAGATTCTGGATAAGGTGATAAGGTGACACGTGGCAAGGTGGTTGGAGCTCAATTATTGTGACACGTGGCGGCTTCTGATTGGCTGATTAAGATTTTTATCCACCACGTGTCAGATATGGATAAGCGAGTCCATGATTGATGCTGACGTGGCGCTGATGTGGCGACACGTAGCAAAGTGACTGTCGGCACCATAGAATTGCGACACGTGGCACACTGTGATTAGTTGATGATGACGTGGCAGCCACGTGGCACTTTGACTTGGTCAACCGGTGATGTGGATGATGACGTGGCAATGACGTGGAGTGACACGTGGTGACATGTGACGATGGCGACTGTCGGCACCGTAGGATGATGACACGTGGCACGACGCACGTTAGCATATCGGCTGTGATGGTGACACGTGGCACAGCGCACGTTAGCAAAGTCAAACTTTTCAGATTCTGACATGTGGACCCGACGCATGTTAGCATGGACCCGATGCACGTTAGGCGTCGCGACGCCCAAGCCTTTGGCTTCGCGACGCGCCCAAATTACCAAAATGCCCTTTTTACCAATTTTCACTGTTTTGCTCCAAATCACCTCTAGAATATCCTGAAACTTTATTTATCTACAAAATAACATAAAACACATCAAAATATTCACAAAACTCAAGAAACTATACAAAATATTAGGTTAAATGAGTGGGAAATATTGATAGATTTACCACTCATCACACCCCCAAACCTAACATTTTGCTAGTCCTCGAGCAAAACACAAAATAAAATAACATAATAAAATTTAACTAAGCCACTTTCGTAGGGATCACAGTTGCATTTAGCGTATGCAACAAGCCTTTAAACCCCAAGGTGTCCCTAGTGGACGAGTTGTAGTCTCGTGAGGGTTTACAACAATGATACCCACAAACATTTTACAAAAGTAAAAAGGTAGTGAAACTAATGCACACAAAAGCGAAAAGACAAGCGAAAAGAGAATAAAGAAGTTAGTGACTAATCAGGTGAAATTTATACTCCAAGTTACTAGTTGTTTTTTTTCATTCTAAATTACTGAATAAGTAAATTCTCTGATTATATTTTCCATTCTCCATATACACAGCCAACAAAATATTAAACAACTCATTTTTGCCCACAACAGTCATAAGTGCAGTTGATAAGAGATTAATATTTTTGTCCTAAAGTTCTATCAGATTTCACACCTTTTTGTAGCAATGGAATAATTTTTTTTTTTTGGATTTTTCTGATTTTTTTCTTTGATTTTTTGATTTTTTTTTATTTATATACAATATATTCCATCTATGTAGTGAGTGTTGGGTCAATGGCTCCCAAACCAGTTGACTTTAGGGCACCATATGTTAAGACACCCCTACGGACTTAATTACTCAGACTTCAGATATATATATGTTTTTTGCAGCATCTTTGATCCATGTAGCGAGCTTTGGGCCAGTGACTCCCAAACCAGTTGGCTTTAGGGCACTAGGTGTTAAAACACCCTTACAGACTTAATAACTCGGATCTCAGATTTGTTTTTTACTCCATTGCTTTTTGAGATGCTTCCTCCAATTAAACTATAACACTGAATATTACAAACTTTTCAATTATAGCTCATGTATGTATGTTTCCATGTATGTTGATAATACCTGTCAACTGATCATATGAAGATCCATTTTAGTCAATTTTATAGAGAATTTACAAATTAAATAATTCAAAAGGAAATAAACAAAAATTAACTTGTTTCGAAAATGGTTTGAGATACGTCTCAGGAGTGAAAACTCCTTACTCAGCTATCTCTTACCAATTTCATTTTTTTAGTCAAAATAAAAACACAAAAACACAAAATATTTTTATAATTTTTGAAAAATTTTCATTTTTTTTGTATTTTTCGAAAAATTTTGGACTAAAAATAAAAACAACACACAAACTAAAAACAAGGTACTGATCAACTAATTCCCTCCCCCAAAACTAAATGAGACATTGTCCCCAATGTCTTAAACAGTAGAAGAAGAGTTTATAAGATAATACTTGGTTAGCCGAAATTTTACAGGAAATTAAAGGTTAAGATCCAGATTAATCCGACGCCTCTTACCACGATCGTCCTCAGACCAATTTATCTCTGAAAGGATAGGGTCAACTTGTGGTTCATAGGCTAAGAGCTGGTCTATTAGATCCGGAGCAGTTCTGGCAGTGAAGATGAGTTCTTTCATAGGTTTTAACACAAACCCATTTCTCCGAGCATCATCAAGAAACACACAAAGAAAATCATAAAATCCTTCAACGTTGTACAGTCCAAGCGGTTTCTGGTGTATGTTCAGGTTCGCCCAAGATAACACTATAAAAATTTCCTCCAATGTGCCCAAGCCACCTGGCAAAGCAATAAAAGCATCAGCACGGTTAATCATTTCTACTAATCATTCAGACCTACCTGACACGATCAATTCATCTCCGTTTGATGATCCAATAAGATTTCCCTCTGCCAAGGGTTTTGGGATGATTCCTAAAACGTGACTGCCTCCTTCCTGTACGGCCTTTGAAACGATCCCCATTAGTCCAAGATTGCCTCCGCCATATACTAAGTGCATATTTCTTGCAGCTAAGACTCGACCCAATTCCTGTGCTGTTTCTATGTATTGTGGCTTAGTAACAACACTAGTACCGCAAAACACACAGATGTTTTCAACTCATCTTCTTGAAGTGACTTCCATTTTTTACTCTGGATGTCTTCAAAAGTGCAATGATGAGCTGAATTTATAGTACCTGAAAAAGGTGAGTAATAATAGCACTAGTATATTCCATAGGATGTTTGTTAGCTAAACAAAACAAAAGAAATCGTGAAATATCAAAAGTCTGGATCCTGTCTACGAAAATAAATATAATTACAACAGAAAAGTGAATCAAAGCAATAATTAAGGCAACATAATTGTGTACGCAATACGCCATTCGCTTAGTATAAATTCATTAGGATGCGTCTCAAGAATCCATTCTTTACTCAGCCATCGCTAATGAATTATCTCTTATCTTTGCCAAACACCATTCCTTCTATCTTATGCTTTGGTTGAGCTTTTCCCTACAAAAATAACACACAAAATTAAAAATTCTACAACATGTATACACAAAATATAAAAACAAAAATTACATCAAATTACATGGGTTGCCTCCCTGCCAGCGCTAAATTTTTCGTCTTTAGCCAGACGTGACTGAAATCTATCTGTCAATGAGGTTTCAGCGTCGTTTTGGATGTTCGATTAAAGACAATCCCATGAGCGTTGCTTTTGAAGGGGTCTCTTCCAACGATAAATGGGCAAAAAGAATTTTGTCCCATTCAGTGCTCGTGCCACCTTTTTAATCTTTGTTGCTCCAGTGGTTCCTGAAAAGAAAGAAAGAAAATCATGAGGTCTCGTATGGTGCTTGACTTGGAATGGAAGTTCCATTCTGTCAAGCTTCTGGGTGATATCTCTAAATTGTACTCCCCAAAACAGTGATGTTTCGCCTGAATGCTATGGATCTTCAATTTGGTCTGACAATTGCTCCTCCATTTGCTCTACTTCTTGCTCCACCTTTTCTTCACATATGTATTTTAGGATTTCCTCGTTCAGTTCTTTATCTGTCATCCGTGAAAAACATGCTCCATAAGTGTCAACCTGAGGCTGTAAAGAAATGTCAGATTTTAGGTCTTCATCCTCTGATATGACTGAAATGGATGGTTCATGAAGATCTTCTTCAAACATCGTTGCAAAGCATGATCCAAGATCTTCATTTTGAAGATTGAAAGTTTGATCCTCCCTCGTTGGTGCAGTTGGTACAAAGAGCTCAGCTTCTTCATCAGAATCTGAATCTGAATAATAAAAGTCAAACAGAGACTTTGCTGGTTTGGGCTCCGGAACTGATACCTCTGATTCTTGATACTGCTCAGCCTCGTCCTCTGTTATGATGTCATGATGAATCTTAGGATATTCAAAGGCTTCTTCAGTAGTATTTGAATTTGCTCCGTGAGATATGTGATTCAGGTTGTCTGTTAATTGTCTAACTTGATCTGTCATCCTCTGTATAGACGCCGCTTGACTCTGAATTTGTGCATCAAATTGAGCTTCCCGTTCCTCGAACCAATCTTTGAGCATGTGAATAAACTGATCTTCCTCTGATGGTTCTGGTTCTTGATGAAGATCGTAGATGGATGGTGGATAAGATGGAAAATGTGATGATTCTTCGTACCTTGAATGATTCCAATAATTCTGCCACTCTGAAAAGTATATGCATTGATCGCTCGAGTGGTTACCATCAAAAATTACATATCTCTCCATTTCATTCTGATGAGCAAATGTAGTATTGCTTGATTCTGACATCCAGTGATAGTTGTTGGCTGGTCAACCGGCCTCAGAAAACCGGACTGTTGCTCCCAGATTTGGGGTGTATCTTCTAGTAAAGCTCGTGATCTTTCAATCTCCCAATAATGTTCCATTTTTCAATCACCTGAAAATAAAAGAAAGAAATAAAAATTACAGATAAAGATAAAGAAAATTAGATACAAGTAAATTAGATAGCTTCAAAATTAATAACTCAAGAAAAATAAGTCCCCGACAACGGCGCCAAAAACTTGACCGGAGTAAACACACACGTATAACGCAAGCGCACGTATCGTTCAAGTAGTATAAAAATATCGATCCCACGAGAACTTAATTCCTACTGTTGTTATTAATTTTTGATACTATTTAGTTACAGGTATCTAATTATAGGGAGAAGGGAATTGATTGCTTGATTGATTTGGTTGATTGTAGATTTGCTAAATAAATAAAAAGACAAAAGAAAATACTAAGGAAAATAACAAAAGACACAAAGATCTAGGGTTGTGAATATTTCTAATATCTTTTAAAATATGAAGTGATTATTTTATGTTTGTGTAATAAATCGGTTTACTAACCTGGAAAAGAAATTATGCGAAAGCCTCTGTCGATGGTCAGACGCAAATACCCAGTTTAACCCAATTGAACCATATGTCTATGTCAACCAAATTACCTGAATTCATTAAGTTTAAGTTCCAATTATGGCTACCCCCGCCCGACAGGTACATGTATATCCTGTAAGGAAATCTATTAAAGGGTTATCTATCCTCAAGGAAGATCGTGGGCTATTAAGTCTAAGGCTGAAACCTAAAATTCATTTGTCAAGTTTATTTTAGATTTACCACATCAATCTTATTGGTGATCAGACAACAAGAAACATTAAGCTTAAGACTTAATAAGTAAACCTTTAAATTACCCAAACTATAAAATAACCCCTTATAAACCGGTGATATTAGAATTCATCCCAACCCCAGATATCTAACACATAACTAGGGCTAGTGTAGGTACTGCATTTTTGCATATAAGTCCCTATGATGAGTTCATTCGAAGGCACTACCTTTTAAGTTGCGGAAGTCGCGGGAAACGGACGTCGGAAGGGAATGGTAAGAAATTGATTCCCTCGTTGGATTTGGTTCGCTCGTTTATCTTCGGGTTTACTCGTTCAATCTCTGTTTTAAATTTATTCCCGGCCTAAATCTTAAATAAATTCTCGGCCTCGCCTCTCTCTTACTAACCACCCCTCATACCCATATCTCACCCATGCCTCATGCCCATAATCCCCACGTAACAAAAAAAAGAACACCTGAGCCCATGCATGCATTATTCAAACATTCACTAAGCCATACACAAGAAGCCAGCATAAGCCTAACAACCCCATCCCATTTACTAAACCAATCCCAAACACTAACCAACAAAGCAACATTCCATCAACAAAACACAAAAAACCAACTACCACCCATACACCTCACGCCCAATCACAAATACAAACTAACAAAGCCATACACCCTCCATACAACACCCATACCCTATTAATGCAAACCACCCATACCAAACTCATACTCCCCCATACGGTCCCTCTGTCTCTCACTCCAAAAAGAAAACCATATAAACCCTTAGCCTCTCTCTCACTCGGCTGGACCCTCCCCTCATTTCATCAACATCATACACTCAGCTATCCCCCTAAACACACGGCAATCCAGAAGAAACCCTAAGCTTCCCACCTTCACGGCCCTACCCTCTCTCTCTCGAACACCACAGCTCCATCTTCCACCTTCACTGCCTTCATTCACACAAACCAAACACACTCACGCATAAGCCCCTCTAACCTACATCCTTCACGCCACTGCCTCTGCTTCCAGCAAGCTAACCCACAGCCACCTACTTCACCACGCCTACAAACCACAACACAATCTGCCCTCATCAAACACACCAACGGCACTCACGCTAGAGCCTTCACAGTGACCTTGGATCCACTTAGCAAACCTCCATTTACCACGCCACTGACCACCTTCAGCAGCCCCTTCACGCATATACTCCCTACACAAACAGCCCTTCACGCGTAAGCTCCCCCTATCTCTCAATCCCACTCACGCCCAACACTCCTCATTCAGCCCTGATTCATCACGCATAAATACCCTTCATTCAGCACCCCTTCATCACGTCACTGGCCTTCACCATCAACACCAGCCACCGTGACCATCACACAGCCACAAACAGAACCCCTACTGACACACCCTAACAGCCCTATCTCTCTCACCAACTGCCCTTCATTCACAGCAAATAACCAGCCACAAAGCCCTCCTCCGACGCCCACTGGATCAGCCACCAACGATGACAAACAAGGCCAACAAACCCTAAGCAACCCTTCGCACTAAACCCAGCCTACCTTCACGCATCAACCCCCTCAGTCAATTCCGTGTACCACTCACGCATCAACCCCCCTCAGCCAACTCCGTGCACCACTCACGCATAAACCTAGACACATGCACGCCACTCTCCATTCTATTCCTTGATCTCCCATGCATGCAGCCCCCAAAGACCACATGAACAGTAAGCCAAACAGTCCAGAAAAAGTATCCAAATTGCACCCTCAAACAGCCCAAAACAGTGACAAAATCAAGACAGAAAACTGCCCCAAAACCGTCCCAAAATCAGCCCAAAAGTATACTGAAAAATTGCAGTAAAAACCGAGAAAACACGCGAGCGGAAATCGCAAGTGAAAATAAATAAAACAGTAGAAACAGCGGACTAGTGAAAAACAGTGGAAACGATAACCCTTCCGGCACCGTGAAACGCACTCCCGAGAGACGACTAAAGAGGTTAGACCTGAGAGCACCCTTTTATTTATTATCCTTTATTTTTAGTATTTTATTATTTTATTTCGCATGAGTATTGTGAATTGGTGCTTGATGTGATTTCCGGGTGAACGGAATATGTGTTCTCTCTTATGTTATATCGGATGGAAACCCGGACGTAAATTTCGTAGCCGAATCCGAATGGAAGGTATTGCGGTTTGCACTCGGGATACAATGCCACGTATCACTTGAGAGACACACCTATTTCGTTTCGTCCAATATTGTGTTTGAGCATGATTAGTCGTTAGCATATTATTTATTTAAGTCGTTGGTATGTTATCTATTTCTAAGCATGATTTAGTTGTAGTATATTGTTTCTTTATGCATGATTTAGTTACTTTCTTTCGCATTAGGAATTTATTTATGTTTACGTTTAGGTTGTTATTTATTTTTCGTGTTTGATAATTCAACATGCTTATGAGATTATTGTGTGTTATCGTATGCTTGCCGTTATGTTGACTTACTTTTAAAGCATGATGACTTAGACATATGATTTGTTTTTATGAATGCGAACTAGATTTATGTTATTCTTGGACATGTATGTCGTGTAGACTTAGTTAAATTATTGCACAAATCCATTCATTACAAGTGTCATAAGTAAGGGACCATTCTGAAACCAACGGTTTGAGGTCTTCCCTTGCGAGGGGTGAGTGCGGCCTTAAATCATTTTCCCGGTTCACACCGGGTGGCGACTCCATTTT
>SKCR01054873.1:0-29267 GCA_019454045.1 Zanthoxylum bungeanum | reverse complement strand
TATGGTTGAGATCCGCCAATCAAATTGATTCTAAGGCTGCACTAATCATTTGAAAGTTGAATAATTAATTTATTAAGTGGTTGGTTTCCTTGCTTGCATGCAAAACCCTAATCGATGGCATATAAATTAATAACTAAACTCCGACCACATACATGCAATTGTTAGACCAAAACAATCGTTAAATCTTATAATTCAATGAAAGTGAGAGGATGGCTATTGAATCGGATTGATTCCCCAGTTTACACAAACAGAAGCCAACCTCACTGTAGACTCATCATCATCATCAAATTTAAATTCAACTTAATTATATTATATAGACAGAATCTTCTATTGAAGTTTTCTTCTTTTTTTTTTTTTGAGGGGGAATTGACACTTTTCTGTCTACAGCTTTTAGTTTTTCCAATTACCCAATACAGTTCTTTCGCCCCACTAGAAAATGATAACTTTTTATTAACAAAGTTTTGATATCATGGGATTACAGGCAGTAACTGATAAAAATTGAAAACTGTAAGGAGAAAACTGTCAATCTCCTTTTTCCCCCCATCTCTCTCTCTCTCTAACAAAATGAAACATCACAGCATTTTACAATAAATGTTAATTAGTTTATTCATTGATTTGGAAGCATGAAGATCTGCCTTTACATAAGAAACCATCATCGTTTAGTGACATTTCCAAATGGCCTGTAATTCTCTGAAATCTTTCTGATAAGAAGAAACTTTGAATCCCTTTCAATGAACGCAAAACCCTAATTTCTGTGGTGAATATCGCCTTGACGGGTCTGTGATCTGACAATTTTGATTCACCTCTTGCATATATATGTTGATTTAATCCATTCCCATACCAAATTATCCGATCACACCTGATAATCCATTTAATGAAAATATTTCTATGTAAATCTTAAATTACATATATAAATCATTAGTTACCATGCAGGGGCACGTCGTTTTTTTCCATTTTTGACTTGAACACATCCATAGTACTCATCAGAATTCGGAGAATATTTGTAAGTTGGAGCAAATTTGATTATTCCTTCATGCCAACCTTCGAATAATTGACCATGCATCAGCTCTCTCCTCAGCTTGATTTACATATAAGTTTAATGCAAGTTAATTAGAAATCAAATTGAAGGAAAGATTAATTGATACTTAATTAATTTGCTGTTAAAGGAAATTACCTGATCATTTTCTAGCAATACATCCCATTCGCTTCTTTCCACCAATGATCTTGTTGTTGCTTCTGGTAGTGAAATTCTATAATTTAAATCCCCTAGCAAAATTACCCGGCTGCGACCAATTAAACATAATTAGCGGATATATCATCAAGATATTTTATAGCTTAAATAAATCTTAATTTGTTGCTTATAATAACAAAAGAAGGTTTATCACGTAGTTAAAAGCTTAACGTAGAATTCGAATCTAGTTGAATTGAGATTTGTTAAATTTTTCAACGTAAGCCTTGATAATAATACAAAGGTTAAAATTCAGTTATACTTAAATCGTTATAAAAAAACTCGATATAAAAATTAATTCAGCATCCAATCCAACTTTTTGATTAAGTAGTCAACTTGGTTATAAAAATGATTAAGTAATCAGTTGGTTTATCTACCAATTTGTGAACTCACCATATTACAAAACTCATAAGTGACAACTACACAATTTTTTTTTTTTTTTTAAAAACAAAGTATATATACCAAATTAAGGTCCCTGACAAAATAATTTTATAATTTAAGCGGCCTGTAACGATAACGACAAGTTCCAAAGTTGGAAATTATCAATAATAATGTGTGAGGTCTTAGTTTATTACCATATTATCTGTCTTATTTTCAGGATTTGTTTTAAACATAGATTAAGAAATTAATCAAGATTTTATTAAAGATTTACGTACTCATGATCTAGAATATTTCTCGGCAAATTAAGCAAATGGCCTCTAGGAAAGCTTGTTCGAGATAATATTTCTGCAACATCAGAATTTCTATATTTCTCATCCCCTTTTTGACCTCCAGAAGCTAAATGACTGCATACAAAGCAGAAGCTTGTTTCATGTAATTCAAATCTAACCGATACTGAACCCTGCAGCCAAATTAACCACAATATTTTACAATAATAAATAACTTATTTAAAAAACAAAGATACCCATTAGATTTAATTAATTTATGCTAATTTAAATCGATCAGAATTGTGTGTTCAGCTGAATTTGTATTGAGTACCAAATCAACGTCCAAATTTTTGTCAAGTGAGTCTCATTGAACTCATGACCACTCCTAACTAATGATTCAGTGTTAAGAAGTTAAATACCTTATTTCCGAGGCAGCCCATGATGCCACAACCTACACATGAGACACTAGGGTGCCTGATATATGGACGAAGATCGCTTCGAATCCAAACCGAAATGAATATCCCAACCATCTGCTTACTTATAATACACCGAAATCCCGGAGAGATTGGATCACTTTGTTTGCTGTTTTGATAGTGTTCTTTTTTGTTCAGAGCTTCTCTAATCACAGAATTCCATTTCATGAATATCTTATTGTTCTCAGATCCTAAAACATTCGATGCTCGTAGAGGCACAATTTCCTGAAACCTGTAAAGAAAAGTAAATATGACCACGCATTAGTCACTATCATATTGTATTGGAAATAATTTTTTTGTTTCTTTATTTTTTTTCACGGTTAAGATTTTGTAATTACCCTAAAACATAGATGTCACAGAAAGCGTTTTGTATGTCTAGCCAATCTTCCATGTCAATAGCTTCGGTTGGTGCAACCCCTCCCACGTTCCATGTACTAACAAATACCCTTACCAAATAAAAGTAATAACAATAAATCAAATCATATCAAAAGAAAGATAAGCATAAATGATCATTTAATTAAATTGAAGCAGCATTTAGTTACTTGTAGTTGTGTGTCTCCTTATTGTTATGGCACAAAGATTGATCATCTAAGCTTGGGATTCTGAGCAAGGTCTCTTCATTATTGCTAGGAAAATCGGTGACAAAGTTGTTGCTTCCTAAACTTCTTCTGAGGAATTTATTGGCTACCAGTCGAGGCCACATGACCTGAAAACAGCATAAACATTAGATAATTCTCATAGAATCTGAAGAGAATATATAGAAATAATTGTAAAGAGATAATATACAAAATTGTGAGGGAGCTAGCTAGAGAGTAGAGAAGAGAAGTTCAAGTAATTAATTACTTCAGCAGCTTGGTTTCCTTGCATGGAGAGAGAAAGAGAGGGAGTGATAGTAATAATAATGGTGAAAGAAAAATATAAGAGAAGAAAGGGTTGTATAGACAATGCCAAAAGAGATAAACAGAATAATAATGGCAGTAGAAATCATGCTGAGGAGTCCAGAGAGAGACTTAAGCAAGTTGAGAATGGAATAGGATCACCTATTTATGAATGACGTTTATTTCAATAATTAAGAAATCAAAATTATAGTTTTGTTGTAAAAGAGAAAGATAATGTGAGAGAGAAAGAAAGAGGAGCAAACATTGGTCTTTTTGCAGGCTTAAACTTTTGTGTTTGTTAATTGGGTGATTGGGAAAAAAAGGATATATAATGTTTTATTGATTTGTATATGTTAAAAAGTGCAAGTTGGGGAGGGTCCATGTGCATAAATGTTATGATACTACTACTATAGGACTATAAAATTAAGAAATTAAACTATGTTTTTTGCTGATGTGTCAAAAGATTATGTTGGGGTCTATTAGTCTCGAACAATGATAGATGCACACCCAAAGACACCTTTGGCATAAGAAATTTAAAAATCAAAATCAAAAAGGAAATAAATTTGTATGCTTATGGCGTGTCTTTGGATATACATCTCGCATTGTTGATTTGTTCATATTAATAGTATGAGATTTATACGTTATGGTTCTCTCCTAAAAGCTAGTTCTTTGGAGTGAGTTTTCTTACGGTACATGATAAATGGTATCATAGCCAATCACGTTTCCTAATTACAATCGTACAGCGTAAAATATCGGGACTACGAAATGTGATTGAATACTAAGGTCCATTTATTTTATATTAATAATATGAAATATTATAATGGGGTTTATTTTGGATTTGTTGGTTTCATGTTTGTTGGTAGTGTCCGTAACAAAACAAATGCAATTGAGTTATAATGAGTCTTGAAGATCTCGATGTAATTGGTCAAGTATTTGGATGACATCAGATGAAGCTGTCAAGGTTTGCGTTCGTGGTACATTCTTGTTTGGGTTTGAATGCTCTGCATTTGTGGTCCATTTGAGTGGACGTTCGAATAGAAACTTCCAGAGGCTTCATCTTCGAGATACATTCGAGTCACGTTCGAATGAAACTTTTCAGAGGCTTCACATTTGAGGTGAATTTTTTAGAACATTCGAACAGTTTTGCAGAACTACTCGCGTCGTTAGGTGTTCTTGTAGCGTTCGAATGGCTGTACGAAAGTGGATTATTTTGGACACGTTTTTGACCTAGTTTTGCACAAGTACAACCCTACACCTACCATACCTATATAAACAAACGTAGAGTCACCTTATCAAAGGTTGGAAACATATTATTATGAGCTACAATATTGTTAATTTTCAACCTTCTTGATAATTCACCCAAAAGACTTATTTGGTTTCTCTGTCTTCTTTCTTTTGGTGAGATTAAGTTTTGAGTTACCATCAATACAAAAACACAACCCTAAACAAATTTCCTAAAGCCTTCATAGCTTTTTAGGAGAAAGATTGATAGTTGGAGTTCTGGCGTTGTGAGTTCGCATGGTCGATCAACTCAGAGACTTCAGAGATTTTGTAGAAGGTCGCTTGGTGAGGGCTCGGTGAATTCTTCGAATTATTACAGTCTAGAGGTATTTTGTCGGTGAAGTTTTCACCATAGGTCCTAAACCATCACTATAATTTTTCTCATATATATCAGATTCAGGTGGTAGTTTATACCCGTAGTAGTTTTTTACTCGCACGAATTTTCCACCCCGTCAATAAAATTCTTTTATTGATTTTGTTTACTACTTTAATATAATTTCTTTTATTCATATTTACATAGACTTAAAGGTGATTTTTGAATCGAATCATAGTTACTCTAATTTTGACATGCCTTAAATTATAATAGTTGAATAATTCTGCATATGGTAAGAACCTTATGACAAAATCGAATTTTTAGAATTCTTTCCCTCTAATAGATAACTTTTAGAAATGAGTTCTCCTAAAATAAGTACGTAATAGACTATTGGCTAAATCTTGAAAGGACCATATATGACCTGGAATAAAATCATGTGTTAATTGATTAATGCCTTACAACTTAGTTGATTAATGCCTTACAATTATAATTTGATTTCTTCGACTTATATGATCTATCTTTCTGGGATTTCACTTGAACAATTAATCTTATATACCAATTTATAGGACAAGCACTTGACACTGCAAGAAAAATATTTTAAGCGTCACTAAAGGTCAACACTAAAAAAGGGAAAAATCGACGTTAAAAATTTTGGTGTTGAAATATTACGACGTAGATGATGGAAGCTAAAAGCTGGTCATGGAAAGGTTTAAGATTCGTTGTCGATGATGGTTTTCGCCCGAAGTCCACAATCAAGAATTTATAGTATGGGGACATTAGCGATCCTGCAAAACGAAGGTAGAATGAGCATGGTGTACTGACCACCAGTGTGGTGGGTGTCGTAGGCACTCCGATGCTCAAGTCAGTAGTGAAGACGAGTTGTAAATAATGGAAGAGCAAGGCTTGATGTTACCTTGACTTTTGTTGACTGCCGTGAAGGCGGTGGTCGATGTTTAGAGAGTAAAAATCTTAGAGAGCTCAAGTATAAGAGCTCAGAAAATACCTCTTTTAATAGTGAATCATCTCTCCCTTTAATAGACTCCTTCGAGGTTAGCCTTAATTCTTCAATTAATTGTTTATCAGTTGGGTGTCTGAAATGGCTAACTACGTGGGAAAGTTACAAGCTTTGATTTTAGGCGTTTTGGATTCAGATAACTGATCAGTCTAAGGTTTGCTTAGTGAGCCTCTATTTGTGCGTGGGCCTAAGAAGGTAATTGGGTCCTTGGTCCAAGTCTATTCTGTGTGCTGTTTGAAGGGATTGGGCTGCCCTTGGTGTATGGACTGAAGCGAAAAGTCAAAAATACCCTTGGGTCAAATTTAGCCCCTACAGTTTGTCCTCTACTCTCTAAGTCAAGAAGCCATTGACTTGGAGAGTATTTCAGTGCATGTCATATGAAACAAGATGTAAGAGTATCTGTCAAGAATGTATAGTTCTAAACACTATCCTTCGTCATTTGGGAATGGTTCATACGTTTGAACAGAAGAGCTGTGTAATTTTTTGTGTTCATTCTAGTTAAAAAGTTGTCCATGTTTATGAACTAGACTTGATATGAGCCATGGGGGAAGTCCCCAATTGACTGAATCAGATGAAGGTTCAGGGTATACTTCATAATACATGAATCGTTTGGATGTTGAGTAGTCCAGGTCTTCACCTGACTCGACATGAGTCCATAGAGGATGTCTCTTGTCGACTGCACCAGATGATGGTTCAGGAGTTAATTCATACGACATTGTCGTATGGACTGAGAGTAATCCAGATCTCCATTTGACTTGACATGAGTCTATAGGGGATGCCCCCAGTCGACTGAATCAGATGAAGTTTCAGAATATTATTCACACGATATTATCGTCTGGACTGAGATTAGTCCAGGTCTTTATTTGACTCGATATGAGTCTTTGGCGGATATCCTCAGTCAACTGAACCATATGAAGGTCAGGATAATCCTAATACTACGGGTCAAAGGACTAAGGGAGTCTTCAATGTCATCTGGGCCAGATGAAAGCCAGGTCTTGAACTTAACTCTACATGAGCCATGAGGAATGTTCCCAGTCGATTAAACCAGAAGAATGTCAGGATCATCCCCATACTATAGATGAAGGTCAGGTCTTGAACTTGACTCTACATGAGCCATGAGGAATTTTCCCAGTCGACTGAACCAGATGAAGGTCGAGACAATCTCCGTACTACTGGTCAAATGACTAGGGGAGTCTTCAATATCGTCTGAACATGATGAAGGCCATGTCTTGAACTTGACTCTACATGAGCCATGGGGAATGTTCCTAGTCGACTGAACCAGATGAAGGTCAGGATAATCTCCATACTACTGGTCGAAAGATCATGGGAGTCTTTAATGTCGTCTGGACCAGATGAAGATCGGGTCTTGAACTTGACTATACATGAGCCATGGGGAATGTTCCCAGTCGACTGAATCAGATGAAGGTCAGGATCATCCCCATACTATAGGTCAAATTATCAGGGGAGTCTTCAATGTTGTCTAAACCAGATGAGGGTCAGGTCTTGAACTTGACTCTACATGAACCAAGAGGAATGTTCCCAGTCGACTGAACCAAATGAAAGTCAGGACAATCTCTATACTACTGGTCAAATGACCAGAGGAGTCTTCAATATCGTCTGGACCAGATGAAGGCCATATATTGAACTTGACTTTATATGAGCCATGCGGAATATTCCCAGTCGACTGAACCAGATGAAGGTCAGGACAATCTCTATACTACTCAAAGGACCAGGAGAGTCTTCAATGTATCACCACACTACGGGTCAAATGACCAGGGGAGTCTTCAATGTCATCTGGACTTGATGAAAGTATATGAAGATCTTCACTCCACTAGTCCTGTTGAAGGTCCAAGGGAGGCTATGGTCGACTGGACCTGATAAAAGTCTATGAGGGTCTTCACTTCTCACTTTACAATCCTCACTCTACGAGACCTGACAAAGGTCAGTGAGAGTCTTCATTCCTCATTCTACAATACCTGAAAAAGGTCAATGGTGGTCTTCATTCCTTATTCTACAATCCTCACTCTACAAGACCTGATAAAGGTCAGTGAGGGTCTTCATTCCTCATTCGACAATCCTCACTCTACAAAACCTGACAATGGTCAATGAGGTTCTTAATTCCTCACTCTACAAGACTTGAAAAATGTTAGTGAGGGTCTTCATTCTTCATTCTATAATCCTCACTCTACAAGATCTAACAATGGTCAATGAGGGTCTGCATTCCTCATTCTACAATCCTCACTCTACAAGACCTGATAAAGGTCAGTGGGGGTCTTCATTCCTCATTCTACAATCCTCACTCTACAAAACCTGACAATGGTCAGTGAGGGTCTTCATTCCTCATTCTATAAGACCCGACAAAGGGCAATGAGGATCTTCATTCATCATTCTACAATCTTCACTCTACAAGACCTGACAAAGGTCAATGGGGGTCTTCATTCCTCATTCTACAATCCTCACTCTGCAAGATCTTGCAAAGGTCAATGAGGGTCTCCGATCGAATGGAGTCTATAGTTGATGGCAATCAATCCGCGTAGTATAGAAGACATGACAATTCTTCCATGTAGGGTCGAGTGGAACCTCAGCCAAATATTAAGCCTTCATCCATGTCATGTCGAATGGCACATTTGCCTCAAGTTGTACACACGTCTGAGATCCATAACTAATCCCAAGCTACACACATGTAGATGTCGAATGAGAGGCACATCAAACCTCAAGATATACACGCGTCTGAGAACCACAACAAGTTTCAAGCTACAATCATATTGATATCGAATGGGACGCATATCAAGCCCCAAGCCATTTACACATAGGATCCACAACAAGTCTCAAGCTACACGTATGTAGATGTCGAATGAGATATATGCTTCATTCTGAGTCTTCATTTGTGTATGTCGACTATGATGTCTTAACACTAAATCTTCATACATGCATGTCGATTGGACTGTCTTCACACCAAGTCTCCATACATGCATGTCGACTGAAATACCTTCTGTTGAGTGGTATTTATATCATTATTTTTCACTCATTTAACCTAATATTTTGTAAAGTTTCTCGGGTATTGTGAACTTTTTGATATGTTTTGTGTTGTTTTACAGATAAATAAAGTTTGGGAAGCATTGGAAGCAATTCAAGGCTACAACAGAGGAAAAATAGACAAAGGGGAAAAATGGTAATTTTTACGCATCACGACCGCTAACGTGCACCGAGTTCTGCTAAAATACACCGGGGCACGTGTCAAAATCTGTGAAGTTTGCTAAAATACACCGATGCCAAAATACGCCGCTAAAATATGACGGATGCTAACGTGCGCCTGCCACGTGTCCTCAACAGAGCATATTTGCTAACATGCGCCATGACACGTGTCATTATCACATGCTTCCGACACTCCGCATGACACGTGTTATCTACTGAATGGACCGCACCAACCGTAAATCACCTTCTGCCAAGTGTCAGCATCTCTGTGGACTGAATTCTACACCGTACCACGTGTTGAATTTCTATTAGGTCGAAAGTTTGCACGTGCCACGTCGGCATGACAAGGAAGCAAGCTCGTTTTACTTTTCAACGCTTCAACGCGTCGTGACGCACAAGCTTCTGCACGTAGCGACGTGCTCCAGATCAATTTGCCTATAAATTCTGCCCAATTCCATCTCATTTGTTTCGTGCTTTCCTTAGGGTTTATATAGTCTTTTAAGGATTGCATCTATTTTGTGAATTATTTTAATAATTAAATTATGTAATTTTAATTTTAATTTTAGTATTTTATTTTTATTTACTTCTATATTTTGTAGTTAAATTTCTGCTGGGGTAAAAGGTGAAACATTTAATATGATTAACTAGGTCAATCTCACTTAATTATAATTTAACCGGATTAATTAATGGCAGAATTTATTACCGCCTATATGGTCAATTTAAATATAAATTATTTTACCACCTATATGACACGTCTTTATGTGATAGATAATTACCGTCTATATGGCTGGTGTAGTTAGACTAAAATGGATTACCGCCTAAATGGCTGGTTTTAAATATTTAACATTATAATTCCTGACAAAGCAGAATAGAAAATAATTTATATATTATAATATGTGAGATTCCAAGGTTTGAATATTAAATGTGGATCCCCTAACCCCAGCATTTTCTTTTTGTTCTAGGGAAGTGATGAGACACAATATTCACATACTTAATAATTGATTTAATTATATTATGGGTATTTCTTTAGTTTGTTTATTGAATCTTAAGCTTAATGCTTCTTGTTGCTTGATCACCAATAAGATTGATGTGGTAAACTTAAAATGAACTTGACATAGGGATTTTAGGTTTCAGCCTTAAATTCAATAGCTCACGATCTTCCTTGAGGATAGATAACCCTTTAATATATTTCCTTACAGGATAGACATATAGCTGTCGGGCGGCGGTAGCCACTACTGGAACTTAAACTTAATGAATTCAGATAACTAGGTTAACATAGACATATGATTAATTGGGTTATTTGGGTATTTACGTCTGACCATCGACAGAGGCTTTTGCATATTTTCGTGTTTCAAGTTAGCAAACTAATTTATTACACATATATAAAAGAATCAGTTCATCTTTAGAATAATATTGTGTAGAGTCACAACCCTAGATATTTGTGTCTTTTGTTTATTTTCCTTAGTATTTTCTTTGGTTTATTTTATTTATTTAATCAATAAATCCACATTCAACCAACTAATCAAACAATCATTCTCTTCTCCCTATAATTAGATACATGTAAATAATAGTATCATAATTAATAACAGCAATAGAAATTAAGTCCTCGTGGGATCGATATTTTTATACTACTTGAACGATACGTGTGCTTGCGTTATACGCGTGTTATACGCACCGGTCATCTTCACACCTAGTCCCCATTAAGGTAGTGTCGACTAGAGTGTCCCTGTAAAGTCTTCATATATGCATGTCGACTGTAACGTCTTCACATCAAATCCCATGTAGTGTCGAGTGAAATGTCCTTACCAAGTCTTCTTACATGCATGTCGACTGGAACGTCTTCACACCAAATCCCTATGTAGTGTCGAGTGGGATGTCCTTACCAAGTCTTCTTACATGCATGTCGACTGGAATATCTTCATACCAAGACTTCATTAGAGTATTATCCATTGGGACATCCTCCTCATTCCAACTCTTCATACACATAGTGTCGACTGAGATATCTTCCTCATGCCAACTCTTCATACACGTAGTGTCGACTGAGACACATTCCTCATGCCAACTCTTCATACACGTAGTTTCGACTTGGACATCCTCCTTATGCCAACTCTTCATACACATAGTGTCGACTGGGACATCATCCCCATGTCAAACCTCTTTAGTGTCGACTGGGATATCCACCTCAAGCCAGATATATTGCTTCGTCGTATATAATGAGTGGTAGAAAAAGTGTTTCTATTGGAGGGAAGCATCTTATTCATTTCTTAGTCTACTGAGAAAAGTACGTCGATTGGGCCGGATGTGTTGGGTTTCTACTATAGTCTCAAGATCAATTCAAGCAATGAAACCATGTGTGAATACTCAAAGAAGAATGGCAGATCATACTTACAATGATCGGATTTGCGATGCGTCGAACACAAAACTTTTTGCTCCTCCTTGGAAGCTCTCGGCCATGTCTCACTTTGTGTTCCATTTGTGTTCTTCAAGCTCCATGGAAATGATCTTCAAGCTCCAAGCTTTGGAATGGATTCCATGCTCATGGGAAAAGTTTCCCTATCACCTTTGTATGTCATCTTTTGAGTGCTAGCTCCCTTGGAAAAATTTGCAACAAATTTTTCATCTTCATCCTTATGACATTCGGCCAAATGAAGAAATTTTGGAGAGAAATGGCCCTTAGCCGAAACTAGAGGAGAGGGAGAGAGTGTGTTGGTTTTTGATTTCCTAAATCAATAATAAACATATACCAAAATTTTGGTATTTGCCTTTCAAAAAGGTCAACCAATTTTTGGAGCCAAAAGACAATTAATGCCTTCCAACCACCACCATCACTATTCACATCAAAAGTGACTAGATATCACATCACTCAAAGTGACTAGACATCACATCAATTAAAGTGACTAATGATTTGACACTACATGTGACTTGTGGGCCGCACTTGAATTCGAAATGTGAGTGGGCCCGCAAACACTCCCGGGCTCGGGTTCGCTAATTTCGAATTAACGAATTTCCCGTTGCGATGTAATTAAATAATTTAATTAAATAATTGTGCCTAGTAAAATTACTATTCACATCGCTAATGAATTAATTCTAAATTAACTCGTTTATCCGAATTAAAATATGTTGACGGCTGATTTTGGTCTCAGGGTAATATGAGAATATTACTCCCGAGGCAATCCTCCCTCAATAATTGGCGCCGTCTGTGGGGAACTCAACAAAAAGCGGCTCGCGTAGTAAGACGATGGCAGAAGGTGGAAATCACCGGTCAACATGGAGTTCAACAGCAGAATGGATGGAGAAAACAAAGGAAGCCAAGATCCAGAAGCATGGGCTCACTTTCCGCCCTAAACAAACGATTTCAATATCCGATCGCTCGTAGAGACGAGTCCGTCGTCAATGATTATCACGGCGTTAAAATCTCCGACCCCTATCGATGGCTTGAAGATCCAGATGAGGAAGAGGTAAAAGATTTTTACAAAAGCAGGTGAAATTAACGGAATCGGTACTGAACAAATCTGACGTAAGGGACAAGCTTCGGGAGAAGATTACGAAGCTGTTTGACAATCCACGATACGACGTAGTTTTTTAAGAGAGGGGATAAGTATTTCCATTTTCATAATATAGGACTGCAAGCGCAAAGCGTGCTTTACGTGTAGGATAGTTTGGATGGAGAAGCGAAGGTGTTGCTGGATCCGAATACTCTTAGTGATGATGGAACGGTAGGCGTTGAGTAAAAGTTTCGGTCAGCGTGGATACTAAGTACTTGGCGTATGCGCTTAGTACGAGTGGAAGTGATTGGTTGACTATCAAAGTAAGGCGCATTGAGGATCAAAAAGTTGAGGCTCACATTTTGTCTTGGGCCAAGTTTACAAGTATTTCATGGACCCATGATAGTGAAGGATTTTTCTACAGCCGTTACCCAGCTCCCAAAGAGGGAAAAAAAGATGTAGACGTTGGGACAGAGACAGATTCTAACCTTTATCATGAGTTTTGCTATCATTCTCTAGGCATGGAACAATCGGAAGACATTTTATGCTAGAAAGACCCTAAAAATCCCAAGTATATGTTTTATGGCAGCGTCACAGAAGATGGAAAGTTTCTCGGCCTGAGATGTCAGAATCAATTCTGTGTACTGAATCTGCCATTCCAAATGACAATCAGCAATCATCCGCTACAAATGAGCCACTCGAGCACTTACTTAAAGCTGTAATGATTCGAGATCAGGAAATGCACCAAATCCATGGCACACCAACCACAGGTGCTATCATTAAAATTCCGGGCAGAAGTGCTCCGACCTGACTCATTCCATTTATGAAGACCAATACTGCGGCAAATGAGGAAATACATAAAGAGGCATGTGAAACCTTCATGGTAGTGTCAGACTCCCATATCCGGAACATAGACTACCCTGTGGCTTATGTTCACGAGGGATGTCCCGGGTTTGAAATCGCGGGGAGGGAATGCCCCCGTAAGGTGGCTGGCCTGGCCGATCTGAGAATTACAACTATGGAGATTGTATTCCTGTCTGTTTATTTGATCATTTGGATCCGTGAGAAGCATAGCACGAGGAGGATGATACCCCCGTAGCATTTGCTTGCTCCAATGTTACCGAGCATAAGGAGGAATATGCCCTTAATGTTTCGGACACTTTTTTGATCTCTACCTACTTGATCATTTGGATCCGCGAGAAGCATAGCACGGGGATGGATGATACCCCCGTAGCGTTTGCTTGCTCTAGTGTTTCCGAGCATAAGGAGGTATATGCCCTTAATGTTTCGGACACTCTTTGATCTCTTACTTATTTGATCATTCGGATCCGTGAGAAGCATAGCACGAGGAGGGATTATGCCCTCGTGGTGTTTGCTTGCTCCAGTGTCACCGAACATAAGGAGGAACATGCCCTTAAAGTTTCAGACACTTTTTGATCCATATTTCTTTGATCATTCGGATCCGAGAGAAGTATAGCACGGGAAGGGATTGTGCCCCCGTAGCATATACTTGCTCCAGCGTTGTAAGGAGGAGCCCTCAAGACAGTACACAGGTTCCATGGTGACCTGAAGTATAGAGGATGTGCCTTTACCATTCTAAACGCTCTTTGATCCAAATCCTGGTTCATCGGGACTCTGAATTGAAAGATTCAGAATTATATTTTGGAAACCTTAGACAGGACGCTGTCTTAAGAAATCTGTGCTTTTGTTTACAATTTAATGTTTTGCTTTGGGATAAGTGTTAAGGCACCTCCGCTTTTTAAAATTTTATTTCCCAAAGTTTTATTTTTGTTTTTTGCTGGTCTGACAAGGGGACGCCCGTGCCAGATTCGGTAGGGCTTCAAAAGGCTGATTCACTTCCCTTCTGAGCAAGTCCCCAATATCATTCGGCTCGGGGTTGGATTTCGTTCCGCCGAGGCCACTTGATCGTTCGACTCGGGGCTAGATTTCGTTCCGCCGAGGCCACTTGATCATTCGGCTCAGGGCTGGATTTCATTCCGCTGATGCCACTTGATCATTAGGCTCGGGGCTGGATTTCGTTCCGTCGAGGCCACTTGATCATTCGGCTCAGGGCTGGATTTCGTTCTGCCAAGGCCACTTGGTTATTCTACTCGGGGCTGGATTCGTTCCGCCGAGGCCACTTGGTTAATTGACTCGGGGCTAGATTCATTCCGCTGAGGCCTCATCTGGTTATTCGACTCGGGGCTGGATTTCGTTCCGCCGAGGCCACTTGATCATTCGGCTCGGGGCTGGATTTCATTCCGCCGAGGCCACTTGGTTATTCGGCTCAGAGCTGGATTCGTTCCGCCGAGGCCATTTGGTTAATTGACTCGGGGCTGGATTCGCTCCGCCGAGGCCTCATCTGGTTATTCGGTCGGGGCTGGATTTCATTCCACCGAGGCCACTTGGTTATTCGGCCTATGGCTGGATTTCGTTCCGCCGAGGCCACTTGGTCATTCAGCTCAGGGTCGGATTATGTCCCACCGAGTCTGTCTCTTCGGACCGGGGACGTAATATTCCCCCAGGTCCGGGTGTATTTTCTCTCTCGGGTCGGGTTACGTCCCACCGAGTCAGCCCTTCGGACTGTGGATGTAACATTCCCCCAGGTCCAGGTGCCTTTTCTCTATTGGGGTCGGGTTATGTCCCACCGAGTCAGCCCTTCGGACTGGGGACGTAACATTCCCCCAGGTCCATGTGCCTTTTCTCTCTCGAGGTCGCGTTACGTCCCGCCGAGTTTGTCTCTTTGGACTGGGGACGTAACATTCCCCGAGGTTAAGCCTCTCTCACAGCTCGAGACAGGATCACATGCCACCGAGCACATCATCGTTAGCTTAGAGGTAAAATTTTCTCCTCACAATCGAGATTGGATCAGTCAGGGGTTAGGACCTCCAAATCTCTAGTACAGATATTACAGAGGAGGAATCATTTTAGTTTGGACGATAAGAGGAACTTCATCTCATGATGGGACGACCCAAGTGAGAATTTGCTTTAAGGTGGAGAATCATTCTGAATGGGATCAGCGTCTTCAATAACTAAGGATATGAAGATAGAAACAGAAGACTTGGTTGATGGCGAATACAGTTTCTCTGTGATTTCAGGAGCGACCACCAGTAAGGCGATCAGCACACCATCTTTATATAGTTCTCGGCATCAACTTGTATACTCGTTGGAATCGAGAACTATGGGACAAATGTTGATGGTATTTTCAGGCACTATGGTATTTAAGCAGCACGACAGGGGTAAAAGGGTGATTCCCTTCTTGATCGAAATCATTAATGCTGACCCGACCACATGAGTGTTATAAAGTAAACAGTAGGAGACCGAGCACTTGATGGTAGGTGACCGACCACTTTGGTTTGGATGATCGAGCATTATCAGGTCGGTAGAAGCATTCTCAGCTCAAAGGGCCATTGTAACCGACCTCATGAAGACCGAGCATATGGCGAGGCGTGCTCCAGAAGATAAGGAATCCTATTTCTACAGATAAAAGGATAAGTTATCCTACTTTCATGGGGAAAATTGATAAGTCAGTATCCTAATAGGATAAAAGAAGTGAATGTAGATTTCAACTAGAAATCCTTATAGGAAGATGAATCTGATTTCTTCACTATTATAATAGAAGGGAAAGCGTTCTTATAAGGCAGGTTTTTAGAGAGTTGATCAAGAATCATTATCATAAAACTTGTAAACACAAGAGATATCAGATAGACATATCTTAGTAATAAAAGTATCATTCGATTTGTGTCCGTGGACGTAGGTTGGATCTGATCCGCCGAACCACGTTAAATCTCTTTGTCGATTGGTGTATTTATATGTCTTTTGCTAAATTTACTTTTGGTTCCCCCGTAACCGAATAAATTCACTATTGAGGGAGGATTACCTCGAGAGTAATATTCTCATATTACCCTGAGACCAAAATTAGCCGTCAACAAAATCTAATTTTAATTCCGCGTCGAAATCCAATTTCGTATAATATATAGAATATGTTATTTTATCGATTAATTCCAAATTAATCGTTCTCTCTCTTTTAAATAGTATTTTATCTTAGATAAAATATCTCCGTAATTAATCCCAGATTAATTTTCTCTCTCATCTAATTAATCTCAGATTAATAATGTGCGAGTCATACATCATCAGTGAATCTTCGGGAAGTGACCCATGAGATCCCCAGATATGTTGGCAATAAATCTAGTTATCGGACTATCCGAATACGTACGTACCTAGTACTACGTTTTTACCGATTTACAAGACAATGTTGGCTTTTAGCAAAGCGCCATGCCTACCTAATTCTCCAGAAATATTCTTAAAGGAATATTATAATCTGTATCAGGCGTAGTATACTTAGTATTGTGTATGTCGATCCAGTATCTTGATGTCACGTGTTAGGCCTAGGGCTGGGAATGTGTCTGCCCCGTACGAAACATATGTCAGATATATGGTAACTAGTCTCTATAATCGGATAACTATGACCTTGTCATATTATCCCGATAGCTGCAACATATAAGAGTACCAGTTCCGTATCCTACGTGATCATCATCTCCATATGTCTGAAGTGATACTTCCATCTTGACATCACACTCAATACACTACGATTCTCAATATACCCAGAAGAGGTGTACACAGAACCGGTTAAAGCCCTGGACGACCAAAACCAAAGTATATTGATTGTCGCAAGTATTAACTGTGCAAGTCTCAAGTTAAGACCAAATACACCTACCCTGAAGCGGACTCCCATAGACACACAGACATACTACCAATAGGATTCCGCGGGGTCTATCTAGAGCGAAGCTGTTTTCTATACCATCGGTAAAACACAACCTCCTATCGCACTTGCATAAGTATCAAATACTTAAATATATGAGAACTATGTCGTTATGCTCCCACAACGTGCACAAGTGCAATACTAGTCTATTCTGCATTACCGATGTTCAGTCTCGATAATACTACGACTAGGGATGTTTAATGATTAAACCTTTATGGATTGATATTGTCTCATATCATCTCAATCCAGAACTAATCATAAGGACTTTTATCATTTATGTATCTTGGTAATCTAATTACAAATGATAAAAGAGCAATTTCATTTGTCACATAGTTAATTTGTACAACAATACCATGATCTGTAAAAATAGTGATGCTATGGGTCATAATTGTCCAACAGGATGATGGTTTATGTTGTCGATTGGAATAAATGGGTTTCTCCCTAGGTTGGAGTTTTGTGAAAGTTTTTTAATTTTTTTTTAAAGTAACCAATGATACTTGTTTGGGAAGCTATGATGTACCTAAGGTGACAATGGGTGGCTTATGGCTCTTTTTTATTGTCTAATCGCATCAAATGACACCCTATTGATATATATTGATAGCACATCATTTATTAGGTCGCTTGGATGGATTCAAGATTCTTTCATTGTGATGGTTGGTGGAGCTTCCTCTCTTATTGTTCCTCTTATCCTTCTCCCACATGATCTCAATGTGAGCCCGAGCCATGGCTTGATCCATTATGTAACATCGAAAATTAGTGAGCTTTTTGTAGAATCCACTTTCTGAAAGTAATTCATTTCTGATGCTTCCACTGTAGTAGGCTGATGGAGATATGGGATTGTTATCCTCTCTTTATTGAAACGAGCCATGTAGCTTCAAAATGACTCTCATCTCCATTGCTGTATGACATTGAGGTCATTGGTGATCTTCTTAAGCTTGCAAGAATTTTCCAAATGCTTCATAAGTTTGTCTACTAGCTGTTGGTAAGACTCGATAGATCTGTATAAGAGATTGATGGACCAGGTGAGGGCAGGACCAACTGATGTTTCTCCAAATCCTCTGCACATTCCAACCTTCCATTGGTGGGGTGCCAAGCCAGTTGACATTATTTTATATTTATAGTGTACAACATGGTCGTCTGTGTCTGTGGATCCATTATATAGCTTCATATCCGGCGGGCTGAACTCTCGTGGCAACTCGAAAGATGTGATGGTCTCCAAGAACGGAGTATCAGAAATTATTCTAACTCTGCTCTTTCTAATTTTTAGTCTCACTTCTGGTAGTCTGGACATAACTGCTTACTTACACTCCATCATTTCCCTTCTCATGATGGATGTAATTTGCTGTGTTTGGTCGACTGAAGAAATTGGCGGATTCTTTGGGCCATGGTCACTTGATGGATTATCATTTGTCCCTTCGTTAAACACAGGTGGGATCGCTGGACTGCCAGGTTGATCTGGAGTGTCACGATGCTGAGAGGTTGAAGAGATTTTTTCCAACTGTTTCTGCGGGTTTGTGTTGGAGTTTCGCATGGTTAAGTTCTCTTCTTCTAAAGTTCATAAATGTTCTTGGAGCATGGCTAATTATGCTTCCACAGGTCTGGTGTCTGTTCACTGCTAGAAGCCATAAGTAATCGTGTTTTTAGTGGCCGTAGTCCGAGTGATCTTTACCTGCTATGAATCGCTAAAGCCCCATGGTGGGTGCAAAATTATGGATGCTGGTTTTCACCCGTGGTCCATAATCAAGAATTTATAGTATGAAGACACTAGCAATCCTGCAAAACAAAGGTAGAATGAGCATAGAGTACTGCCCACCGGTATGGTAGGTACCGTAGGCACTCCGACGCTCAAGTCAGTAGTGAAAACGAGCTATAAATAATGGAAGAGCAAGGCTTGATGTTACCTTGACTTTTGTTTATTGTCGTGAGGGCGGTGGCCGGTGTTTAGAGAGTAAGAAGCTTAGAGAGCTCAAGTATAAGAGCTCAAAAAATACCTCCTTTAATAGTGAATTATCTCTCCTTTTTATAGACTCCTTCGAAGTCAGCCTTAATTCCTCCATTAATTGCTTATCAGTTGGGTGTCTGAAATGGCTAACCATGTGAAGGAGTTACAAGCTTTGATTTTAGGCGTTTTGGATTTGGGTAACTGATCAGTCAAAGGTTTGCTTGGTGGGCTTCTCTTTGTACATGGGTCTGAGAAGGTAATTGGGTCATTGGCCGAAGTCTATTCTGTGTACTGTTTGGAGGAATTGGGCTTCCCCTAGTGTAGGGCCTGAAGCGAAAAGTCAAAAATACCCTTGGCCTAAATTTGGCCCATACAGTCTTTATTTCTATTATCGACGCTAAATATAGACATTTAGCGTCCTCAACTTGGTGAAACTAAATCTATTCAAAACTATTAAAAAAATAAAATATTATTAAAATATATATAACTATCAATAATTATGCTTAGCATTGCCACTGTGGGTGGGCCCCATACTTAAACCTAATATCATCCAACGGTGGCCTAATCTAAGCCTACACAATCCATATTTATAATTCTTCAAATTCATGTAATTGGTGTCAAGAGTTCAAGGTGTATCATAGTTACCACTAGGCTATGATCTGTTTATTGTCATAAGATGTAAAGAAAAATATATATGTGTGTGCGCGCGCGTGTGTATAATGTACCTAAATATCATTAATATTTATGATTAATAAGTTGTTGTTGTTGTTGTTGTTGTTGTTGTTGTTCTTATTATTATTATTATTATTATTATTATTATTATTATTATTATTATTATTATTATTATTATTAAGTAACTATTATTATTAATAATTATTATTATTATTCAGAGTATTTATAATACATTTAGCATCGCCAACTCAATGGGTGGCGCTAAAATATGAACATACAACGTCGCTAACTAAGTTTGACACTAATTTTTTATGATTCTTCATATTTAGCATCGATATTTAGTAGTCAACGCTAAAAATCATAATTTTTTCCGTCGAAAGTACGTTGGCGATGTTAAATATTATAATTTTAGCATAGTCTTTCATGTCGATGATAAATTATACATTTGGGGATGATTTACTTGATGGCGCTAAATCTTTGGATGCTAAATATCATTTTTCTTGGCGACACTAAATATTGATATTTAGGTTATTTTACGCACGCACACATATATATTATTCTTTACATGTTATAATAATAAACAGCTCATAACCGAGTGGGGACTATGCTACACCTTGAACTCTTGATTCTCTTGAAGTCAAGAGTTACATGGATTGTATGTAAGGGTGGTAAAAAAACTCGATCGGGCTTCTAAATGAGGGGTCAGGCTCGGGCCCGGGCTCAACCAAAAAAGCACAGGCTCTGCCTGGCCCGGGCTTAATAAATAAATATATATATATATATATATATATATATATATATATATAATAAATTTATGTATATATAATTTTTTATATTAAAAAATTGGGTCTGGCTCGGTAACAGTCCGGGCATAAATTCTACTTGTCAGGCTAGGTCCGGGCTTATCAAACCCCAGCTCGAGCCCGACCCATCGCCATCCTTAATTGTGTGGGCTTAGATCATCGTTGGATGATACTAGGTCTATATGTGAGGCCCACCCATGGTGGCGACGCTAAATATAATTATTGATAATTATATATATTTTAATAATATTTTATTTTTTTAATAATTTTGAATAGATTTAGCATCACCGAGTAAAAATATTGACGCTAAAACCTTTCTACAACCAGTTTTTAGCGTCAATTTTCCGCGTTATCATATTTCGACATTAAAAGTTTCATCTTTTAACATCAATCTTTGACGACGCTAAAAAATCACTTTCTTGTAGTAGATGTGACTGTTGCAACTTGTAACAGATTCAACAATAAATGCCAAGAATCTTATTGTTATATAATGAGTGTTGTCCGGAAATTATTGTATCATAAACATTCAACAGTATTTTGGTTCCTGAGAGCAAGGCAGGCTAGAGGCCAAAGGTTGCCGCCTGCCGGCACAAGTTGGTTTGTATGCCGAATGATTAAGAAGCATGGTCCCTTTGTGAGCTTCTTTCGTGCAATGGATATGATTAAAAAAAAATTTATATGACCTTGGAATAGTATCTAACCTAACCCATGAGAAAGTTTCAATTCACTGAGAAATATTTTTATATATACTATCCCACCCACGAGCTACAACAGTGCCATAAACATTAATTATTAAATGAAATTGGTAGTGGGAACGTGGACTAACTACTTTATCTTATTCGATTAATAAACAACTTTTTTTTTCTATATCGTAATTATTTGGCGAGTATTTTATGAATCTTGCAAATGGGTTGGATTGGTAGAAATTAATGGGCTTCCACTGAAACCAAATCACAAAAGGATTGTATTTTAAGACTGGTGATTCCAGCATTGCCCAGTGGATTTATTTATTTTTAATGAATTAGAATTTTAAAAAAAACAAAAATGATCCCAAAAAACAACTCTAAGACATTAACCAAAAGACAATTATAAAACAATCCGATACTTAAGTGAGCACCTCAAGAATCATCTGTTATTTAGTGCTTTACTATTTATTAGTTTTTGTATAATTTAAGAAAAAATTCATAATTATAGTTATAAAATGATTCGGATGATCGGATCAATATAACACTTGATAAATTCAATATGAAAAATAATATGTTGACATAATATGAAAATTTAAAGGGATGGAACTTTATAATAAAATATGACTTAAGTAAAATGAGATTGTGACTGTGATTTGGGTTAACGTTATTATGACTGTGAGTGAGTTCAATATAATTGTGTCTATAACTGAGCTTAATATAATTTAGGTAAAATGTGAATGTGATCGAACTTAATGTGACGTAGGTAAAATGTGATTGTAACTAGATTAAATGTGACTATGATTGGGCTTAATATGACTTATATAAAATATAACTTAGGTAAAATGTAACTGTAACTAATCTCAATGTGATTTATGTAAACTATGACCATGATTGAACTCAATGAAATGTGAATGTGACTTTGATTAAGTTCTCAATAATAAATCATTATTATGCCTTTTTGACATTGATGTTGATTTATCTTTTTCCGATTGCAAATAGCTTTTGGTTCCTCTACAAAATTATAGGCCTCTATGATCTGATTTTGTGATTTTTACCGACCATAAATCAGATATCCGAATAGAAAAATACATTCATTTTATTGAAACCGTTCAAGGCTGTGTAGAATATGTAATAATACATCATCAACATCGGTGCTTATTTTAAAATTTATGACATATAAATTAATAATATGTATTTTTTATAAAATAATTTATATTTTAAGAGATGTTTACTTTTTAAATTGAAATTAGGGGGAAAAAGAAAGAAAGAAAGAAAGAAAGAAAGAACGAAATTTTTGAGATGAGAATCTACCTCACACGCATTTAGCTTGGCACACTTGTAAATATTTCAGTGGGATGCTTTTTTCCTTAGGTTATTAATTTCTCTCGTCTTAATGTCATGTTTAATAATTTTAATATCAACCGACTAAAAAATAATAGTCTTTTCATCTGCTTGAGGTAAGATTTAGGCTTTCAAATAAATTTCCCAAGATCAAACGAACATATTTTCCAAAAAGTCGAGTTAAATCCCTTCCTTCCTGTAGACATACTCTATTTTATATTGTTGACGGTGGATTTTGGACTCAGGGCAATATGCAAATATTACTCCCGAGGTAATCCTCCTTTAATAGTGAATTTGTTTGGTTATGTGGGAACCAAAAGCAAATTTAGCAAAAGATGGATAATGCACCAATCGACAAGAAGATTTAACGTGGTTCGGTGGATTTGGATCCAACCTATGTCACGGACACAAACTGAACTGCTCTTTTATTGCTGAAACTTGTCTCTTGTGTTTACAAGTGTGATGGTAATGATTCTGATCAACTCCCCCAAAACCTATGCTTCCCCCCCTTATTTATAATGGTGAAGAAATCAGATTCCTACTTGTACAATAATTCCTAGTCTAAGATGATTTTCTTTTTCTCCCTCAATAGTGAATTTGTTTGGTTTATGAGGGAACCAAAAGCAAACTTAGCAGAAAAAACAGATAATACGCCAATCGACAAAGAGATTTAACGTGGTTCGGCGGATTAGATTCAACCTACGTCCACGGACACAAACCGAACAGTACTTTTATTACTGAGATATGCTTCTCTGATATCTCTTGTGCTTACAAGTTTTATGGTCCTGATGTTCATGCTCCTTATGCATACTCTACCCTCCTATTTATAATGGTGAAGAAATCAGATTCCTACTTGTACAAGAATTCCCAGTCTAAGATGATTTTCTTTTCCTACAAGGTTTCCTAGTTGAAACAATTCCCTTTTCCCATAAGGATTCCTAATCAAAACTATCTTTACTTTCTTTATCCTATTAGGATGTTGACTTATCAATTTTACCCCATGGAAGTAGGATAATTAAATATCTTATCTTGTAGGAATAGGATTTCTTATCTTCTGGAGCACGTCTCGCCGGGTGGTCGGTTTTCATGAGGTCGGTCATGATGGTTTTTTGGACTGAGAATGCTTCTGCCGATCTGATAATTGCCCGGTCATCTGAACTCAAGTGCTCGGTTACTGATCATAAAGTGCTCGGTCTCTTACTGTTTATAATACTCATGTGACCGGGTCGGCATTTTAATGATTTTGACCAAGAAGAAAGTTACCCTTTTGTCCCTGCCGTGCTGTTTAGATATTATAGTGCTTAAAAACACCATCAACATCTATCCCCTAGTTCTCGGTAACAACGAGTTTGCGAGTTGATGTCGGGAACTATAAAAAAAGATGGTGTGCCGATGAATCCGTCGGTGGTCACTCCAGGAACCGCAGAGAAAAAATGTCTTGGCTGTAAATCTGATCCTTCCTGCCACATTCATGTCCTCAGTTAACGAGGATCCCAATATCTACCCGTGAAGAAAATGTTTTGCCCTTATGCTGATGACGATCGACTTGGTGGGACGTAACCCACCCCGAGCTGAGAAGAACATTTGGCTCTGGGGGAATGTCACCTCTCCAGACCAATAGAAGGCCGACCATGGGGAGATCCTCCGATCTCATATCGGTGATAAGTCTCTCGGTGGGACGTATCTCGACCTGAGCTGAGAATAACATTTGGCTCCGGGGGAATGTCACATCCCCAGTCCAAATAAGACGACTCGGTGGGACGTGACCCGACCCCGAGTTGAAAGAAAGACTTGGCTCTGGGGGAATGTTACATCCCCAGTCCAAAGAAGCTGACTCGGTGGGTTGTAACCCGACCCCGAGCTGAAACAAACATCGATCTCGGCGGTACAAGAGCAGACCCGAGCCGGAAAGAAATATCGGTCTCGGCGGTACAAGAGCAGACCCGAGCCGGAAAGAAATATCGGTCTCGGTGGTACAAGAGCATACCCGATCCAGAAAGAAATATCGGTCTCGGCGGTACAAGAGCAGACCCGAGCCAGAAAGAGACATCGGTCTCGGCGGTACAAGAGCAGACCCGAGCCGATTAACCAAGAGGCCTCGGCGGAACGAATCCAGCCCCGAGCCGATCAACCAAGTGGCCTCGGCGGAACGAATCCAGCCCCGAGCCGAGTACTCCTTGGGACTTATTCAGAAGGGAAGTGAATCAACCTTTGAAGCCCTACCGAATCTGGCACGGGCGTCCCCTTACCAGACCAGTGGAAAACCAAATTTATGACAAGTAAAATCAAAAGGTGGGGGTGACTTAGCACTTGTCCCAAAGTAAAATGTTAAAGTGTAAATAACAGCACGGATGCCTCGAAAAAGCGTCCTGCCCGAGGCCTCCAAAACATAATTCTGAACCTTTCAATTCAGCGTCCTGGCGAACCAGGATTTGGATCAGGTGAGCGTTTTGAATGGTAAGGGCACATCCTATGTACGTCAGGTCACTGTGGAGCCTACGCATTGCACGAGGGATCCTCCTTACCACGCTGGAGCAGGCACACGCCACGGGGGCGCACCGCCTCTCCGTGCTGTGCCTCTCTTTGATCCAAATGATGAATGGATCAAAGAGTGTCCGGGGTACTAAGGGAACATTCCTCCTTAGGTCTGGTGTCACTGGAGCAAGCAATCGTCACGGGGGCATAGTCCATCCCCATGCTATGCTTTCTCACGGATCCATTGCATCGAGTATGTGAGGATCAAAGAGTGTTCGAATCATTAAGGGCACATTCCTTCTTATGTTCGGTGACACTGGAGCAAGCAATCTCCACGGGGGTATCATCCCTCCCCGTGTTATGCTTCTCACGGATCCTATGCATAGAGTATGTCCCTGAATATTCCGAGGACCCCGAGCAAAAAGAGACTTGGTTCTGGGGGAATGTCATGTCCTCAGACCAAAGAAGATGACTCGGTGGGACATAACCGACCCCGAGCTGAATAATCAAGCGGCCTCAGTGGAACAAACTCCAGCCCCGAGCCGATTAACGAAGTGGCCTCGGCGGAACGAATCCAGCCCCGAGCCGATTAACGAAGTGGCCTCGGTGCTAACTGTCCTTTGCAGCGGGCATCGAGTATGTCCCCGGATCTTTTATTTATGTGTGGTGACACTGGAGTAAGCAAACGCTACGAGGATATAATCCCTCCTCGTGCTATGTTTCCCATGGATCCATTGGTCAGGTTGTACATCGTGCCAAATGAGCTGGATTTCTCTGAGGTGGGTTTGAATTGCCAGGGGATGCCCCAGAAACTGAGATGCTTGGTTGATGTAAGAGCAGTGACTGGGACAGATAGTGGCTGGCAAGGGAGAGAGCACCGCACAGAAGGTAACAATATTGTATGGAAGTTTGGATACTCCACCTAACCGTTTCAGGTAGTTGTATACGATCTAAGTCATTCTGTAAACTCTCTGCTATTTCACGATCAAACCCAGAAAAGTCATTTGACAAGTTGTTGCATGACTTGGAGGCAGGCTTTGAACTCAACCAACTTGGCTGGTAACTACTCAACAAGCCATAGAAGACCAACAATAACCGATCAAAGATATTTTCCCCAGAGGAATCTGGTGAAGGGACAGAATAAGCTTCAGCTGGCGACTCCGCCTCCTTCTTTGACTGAGGATTCTACATAGGATAAAAGAAGAGATCTGCATCAACCCGACTCCCAAGGAGCGGAGAATTACAGGCAAGCATGTGCCTCATGTTTCTGTCTGATGGTTCCCCATCAATATAGATGATTTACAGCAATCTCAAAGAAACTGCAAACGCAATGACATAGAATCCCGCAAAGCAGCATGGGGGTAGTGTAGAATCAACTGTAGCAGCTGGCCTTCTGGCCAATCCAGGACTTCCACCTCTTATATTTTTGCGATTACTACCTTTATTTTTAGAACCTTTCATTCCAGAAGGAGCTGGTCCTGACAGCTTATTTGCTTCATAAGTAACAGCATTTTATTTGTTGCTCAATGTGATTCAACTATTTGATCAAATCACTTGCAAAGGTATTGCGTGAGTCGTCGGAACTCTGATCTATGCAAGAAAGAACCAACTCAATGAATGCCCTCTCGGTCACGTGCTACTGGCTGATATTGCCTTCGGCATCAAAAATTGGTTTGGACCATTTTCCATGTTGTTTTGAGTCGATGCCTTCTTCTATTACTTCTCCTTCTCTTTTTGCAAGCTCAATGCAGTCTCCTTCTCATTATTCAAATCCTTATCAATCTTTTGAATATCAACCTCAGCCAGGTCTACGATCAACCTTATATTATGCTGCAGCTGTTAGACAATTATGACCCATAGCGTCACTGTTTTGTAAAAGACATTGTTTTTTGTACAAAATTGACTATGTATATTGAAATTGTCTTTTATCATTTCGTATTTATTTACTATGATATAAATGGTAAAAGTCCATATGATTAGTTCCGGATTGAGATGATATGAGACAGTATCAATCCATAAAGGTTTAATCATTAAATATCCCTAATCGTAGTATTATCGAGACTGGACATCGATAATGCGGAATAGACTAGTATTGCACTTGTGCGCGTTGTGAGGGCATAACGGCACAGTTCTCATATGTTTAAGTATAGGATACTTATGCAAGTGCGATAGGAGGTTGTGTTTTACCGATGGTACGGAAAACAGCTTCGCTCTGGATAGACCCCGCGGAATCCCATTGGTAGTATGTATATGTGTCTATGGGAGTCCGCGTCAGGGTAGATGTATTTGGTCTTAACCTGAGACTTGCATCGCTAATACTTGCGACAATCGGTAAACTTTGGTTTTGGTCGTCCAAGGCTTTAACAGGTTCTGTGTACGCCTCTATTGGGTTTATCGAGAATCGTAGTGTATTGGATGTAATGTCAAGACGGAAGTATCACTCCAGACATATGGAGATGATGATCACGCAGGGATTCATAACTCATCTCTATTGTGTTGCAACCATCGGGATAATGTGACAAGGTCATGATTATCCGATTCAAAGAGACTAGTTGTTTGATATCCGATATGTGCTTCGTACGGGGCAGACACTATTCCAGCCCCAGGCCTAGCACGTGACATCTGATACTGGATCGAAATACGACGATGATATAGGGTATTCTACGTCTGACATAGATTATATATTCCAGTAAGAATATTTCTGGAGAATTGGGTAGGCACGTGCTTTGCTAGAAGCCAACCATGTCTTGTAAATCGGTAAGCACGTAGTACGAGGTATTCGCTTTATCGGATAGTCCGATTACCGGATTTACTGCCAACATATCCAGAGATCTCTTGGGTCGCTTCCCAAGGATTCACCGATGACAGTTGACTTAAATTGGAATTAATCTGGGATTAATTAAGAGAGAGAAAATTAATCTGGGATTAATATTGGCTTTTGTTAATCTGGGATTAAAAGTGTACAGTGGCGAAAGAACGCGATTAATTTGGAATTAATCGGTAAAATAAATTTAATAGTTAAATTTGATTTTTCTATTTAATTTATTCAAACGGGCTAAAATTAATATATCGGATATATTAAAATGGATTGGATTTCATTACGAGATTAAAGTCGGACTTTAATGCGAACGTACGAATTAATTTAGAATTAGTTCATGAACGACGTTCGTAATATATTTACGAGGCATCGTTATTTAATTAAATTGGATTTAATTATTTAGCGACGAAGGATCGTTTAATCGGATTAAACGGAACCGAGCCGCGTCAAATGCCCGTAGAGATATTTGAATTTCGATTCAAATATTTGGAGCCAAAAGTGTGGTAGGTGTTCCCACCACACAACTACCTTATTTTTGCTTTTTGGAAACCATTTACCAAACCTACCTAGTTTAGGGTAAAATGTGAAAAGGTTTTACTAAAAGGTGAAAAACAAAAAGGCTAGACACACACACTTTTGCCAAGACTTTTCATTAGATGAAAAATTGAAAACCCTAGACATTGTCTCCTCCTTGGCCGAATTTCATAGCCTCCCCTCTCTTTGATTTGATTTTCAAATCATCAAAAGCTAGCACTTTGGAAGTGAACAAAGGTGATAGGGAAACTCCTCAATAGCTTGGAATCATCCTAAAGCTTGGATCTTGGAGATCTTGGATCTCAAATTTTTTAAAAGCTCTACATCTCATTGTAAGTATATTCTGCACCTTATAATGATTAAATCCTTTATTATGCATGCTTATTAGATCCTTATAATGTTCTAGGAACACTAACAATGGTATCAGAGCCTAATTTAAGCATGATAATTTTAGGGTTCTTGAATCTAAAAATTTGGGGCTTTTTGATTTTGAGCATGATTTTTTGAAATTGATGCTTTGAGTATGTTTACAACATGATAACTTAGAGTTATGCATGATTAGATTTCAAATAAATCAAAAATTACAAAAATAAAAAATTCATTAGTGAGGCCGAATCCTTGTAGGCTATGCACTGCAGTTTTTTGTTTTTTGTAACATGAAAATATGTGTTTGGATGCATGTTTAAATGATGATAGTTGGTTTAATATGATTAGAATCA
>SKCR01054872.1:0-29605 GCA_019454045.1 Zanthoxylum bungeanum | reverse complement strand
TATTTCCTCGTAGCTTTGTTCAATTTTCTATAGTCCATGCATAATCTCCCTCTAGTCACAGTTCTTGTTGGAATCAAGCTCGTTCTATTTCATTTGTGACTACAGTAATGTTGGTTTCTAGATTAGGTCCCAAAATCATGAAATCAAGCAAGAAAATGCATGAATACACATCAAAGGAGGTGCGAAATATACTCACAATGAACGGATTTTGCGACGCGAAGAACACAAGCCTTCAACTCCCTCAAAAGCTCACGGCAGGCAAGCTCCCATTGGCAGTGGACTGCACGGTGGTGGTTCCTTTTGCTCCTCCATGATTCGACCATTGAGACCTCCATGAAGCTCCAAGCTTCAAGCTTCCAGCTCACGAATCGGTTCCCTATCACCTTAGGAAGACTCAAGGTGTGCTAGCACTAGATTTTGCAACAAAATCAACTCACTCACTTCTCTTATGCATTCGGTTTTACCGAAAAACATAGGCAGATTTTGGCTCCAAGCCGAGAAGGAGAAGATAAAAGAGAGGAAGAAGGGTTTCACACAAAACTTGAATGGAGAGAGAAAAGAAAAGAAAGGGTAAATGTAATATAGATATATTTTCGATTTTCCAAAAATCAAAAATCAAAAAAACCCTCTTTCACATTTTTCAAAAGTCAAAAGCAAAAGCAATAAATGCTTTTCAATCAACTCACATCAATCAATCAAATTGTCATATCACTCAAAGTGACATGTGAGTTGACGCTTGATGTGACTAAGATTTGACGCTTTATTGACTCGAGTGTCGCATTAGAATTCGAAATGCGAATGCGCTAACAGCACACTGTGGGCTCGGGTTCGCTAATTCCAAATTAATGAATTTTCCGTCGCGACGCAATTAAACGATTACGCCTAGGGAAATCACTATTCATGTCGCTAACGAATTAATTATAAATTAATTTGTTCGCCCGAATTAAAATATAATTTTAATTCCGCGTCGAAATCCAATTTCGTATAATATATCAAATATATTATTTTAATTGATTAATCCAAATTAATCGTTCTCTCTCTTAATTAATATTTTATCCCAGATAAAATATCTCCTTAATTAATCCCAGATTATTTTCTCTCTCTTCTAATTAATCCCAGATTAATTAAAGTGCGATTCATACATCATCGGTGAATCTTCGGGAAGCGGCCCATGAGAACCTCGGATATGTTGGCAGTAAATACGGTCGTCGGACATCCGAACACGTAAGTACCTCATACTACGTTTGTTCCGATTTACAAGACAAGGTTGGCTTCTAGCAAAGCGCCATGCCTACCCAATTCTCCAGAAATATCCTTACAGGAATATTGATCTATATCAAGCGTAGTATACCGAAGTATTGTGTATTTCGATCCAGTATCGGATGTTCACGTGCTAGGCCTGGGCTGGAATTTGTCTACCCCGTACGAAGCACATATCAGATGTCTGGCAAACTAGTCTCTATAATCGGATAACATGACCTAGTCATAATATCCGATAGCTCGAGCATTTAAGAGAACAAGTTCCGTATCCTACGTGACCATCATCTCCATATGACTGGAGTGATACTTCCGTCTTAACATCACACCCAACACACTACGATTCTCAATATACCCAGCATTGGCGTTCACAGAACCGGTTAAAGCCCTGGACGACCTCAACAAAAGTATATTGATTGTCGCAAGTATTAGCGGTGCAAGTCTCAGGTTTAGACCAAATACACCTACCCTGATTACAGACTCCCATAGACACATAGTCATACTACCAATAGGATTCCGCATGGGTCTATCCAGAGCGAAGCTATTTCCCGTACCATCGGTAAAACACAACCTCCTATTACACTTGCATAAGTGTCCTATACCCAAATATATGAGAACTATGTTGTTGTGCCCTCACAACGTGCACAAGTGTAATACTAGTCTTTTACGAATTTATCGATGTCCAATCTCGATAATACTCTGACTAGGGATATTTAATGATTTATCCTTCATAGACTGATACTGTCTCATATCATTCTCTGTCCAGGAACAATTCATAGGGACCTCTCATCATTTATACATCTATGTGATCTAATCACAAATGATAAGAGTGCAATCTCCTTTGTCACATAGTTAATTTGTACAACAACACCATGATCTGTACAAATAGTGACGCTATGGGTCATAATTGTCCAACAATCTCCCATTTGCCTATAGCCAGTCACTCGAGTGCTTGACACCCGAACTATGTACGGTTGGCTCAAAATGCTGAGAAAATGCTTTCGTCAGCAGATTTGCATGATTATCATCTGATGCGATTTATTTGATCATCACATCACCGCGATGTATGATCCGAATGAATCAGATGATTATCAAAATAAGTATCTGGATCGTCGATGAGACCATTAATTCTTTAACATGTGCTGATGCCTAGCTCAACTGCTAACAGAACTATATCTAATCTAATTAGATTTATTATCGACCCAAATGACTTCTGTTGCTGCCTCAGTTGCAGCAATAACCCGCATCTGTTGTTTATTCGGTAACAGTATCTTGCTTGGAAGATTTCCAGCTCACTGTACCGTTATACTATTGTATAGTACCTTTGTTACGACTTATAGTTGTTATCATGAAAGCCAAGCTTTCACCGATTATATTATGGGAATATCTTTTCCAAGAAATGATATATCATCATTACTCAGGACATTCAATGTCAGTGCGCTCCCACTAACCTCCTTTTATACACAAGAATTATTTTCGTTTTCAATTAAATCATAAACTATTATGATTACATCACAACGATAATTCCAAGAACCTAATGCTTGCTTCAATCCATACATGGATCGAATAACCTGCAAACCTAGTTTGCTTGTTATGGTTCGACAAAACCGTCAGGATGTTGTAAACATCCTCCAAAAGGTTTCCGTTAATGAAAGCGGTTTTGGCATTCAGCTCTTACATTTCATGAATGAAACATGCAGCATTAGCAAGTATTGTCGAAATGGATTTACCATGGCAACAGTTAAAAGGTTTCGTCGTAATCAACACAATGTTGATAACTCTACATTTTCACTACAAGCCTAGCTTAATACGATGGTATGTTGCCATCCATGTATGTATTCCTTGAAGGCTTATTTAGTACCAATAGGCACAATGCCTTACGGTACATCAACTAGTGTCTAAACATAGTTGGTATACATGGAATCCACTTCAGACTTTATGGCACTTTGCCATAATAGGGAGTCGATACCTTGTATCATTTCCTCATACGTAGTCAGTTGGTATTCCTCAATAAGATAGACATCTTTATGAGGTGAGATCAGAAACCCATACCCCAGGTTGTTTTCTGACTCTTTCCGACCTACGCGGTTCTTGTGTATTCGAAGATTATTGGAATAGTTTCATCCTTGATGAACTATTTGTGTTCCATTAAGATTCGTTGCCTAGGACAGTATTACTCCGATTTTCATCGAGTTTTACTATCCTCACACTTACCACTGCATATCGGTATTCCTCTTAGGAAAACCACATGGTGAGCAACAATCTAATTGTTCTTTTGTGAGGTGTATAAGTACAATACTTATGGTATCCCTAGGATAACCTACAGTTGGCACTTATCCAATTTGGGTTCTAGTTTGGTATCATCCAAACATATGCCTAGCATACCCAAATCTAACAGGAATGTGAAACCCGATTTCTTTCCCGTTCATATCTAATATGTTATCTGTCAAACAGATATTTATGGAACCTTATTCTAAATAAGTTCTTGCACTAGTTAGCGTATCCGTTGAAGGAAATGGTAGCTCAGAGCGACTTGTGATTAACCTTATCATATCCAACAAAATTCGGTCTCTCATTTCGGACACACCGTCAAACTGACGTGTTCCGGGAGGAGTCCTCATTAAAAGAATACTATACTCTTTCAAGTATACGAGAAACTTATTGCTTAAGTATTTCCATTACGGTCTTATCATGACGGTTTAATACTTTAGCCGATCTGTTAGTCTATTTCGTGTCGAAACTTTAAAAGTTTCTTATTTGCGTTCTTCAAAAGAAACACATAACCATACGCGATGCCACATCCGTAAAGGTCACGAAATATTCATATCCACATCTAGCCTAGCTAGACATGGGCCCACTGCTTCACTATGAACTAGGGTTAACAGATCGGTGGCACTGGCACTTTGCCCAATAAACTAGATTCGTAGACTTTATTTGAATAGAATCAAATCAGTCCTAGTACCCACTCTTCGAAAGTATGGATATATGATTCTTGTTTAATAGTTTCCCTGACAACTATGCCACAATTAGTTTCTTAACTGATCAAACCAGTTTGAGCTATTTATTTGTCATATAGTATATTTGAGATATTATTTATATTCAAAATATAAATTCTGTTATTCACATCTAATGTGTTTATCTTAATATCATCTTTATAAAATAAAACACTTTAGTGTTCTAGAATATAAAGGTTCACCCGCAGCGGGTCAAACACTGATATAAAGATAATGTATCTAGTCAAACTAGTTACATTATAACAGTTTCCTAATTTAAGCACATACCTGAAGATACTTCCTAAATTCAGGTATCTACGGTTAAAACAGCGACTTTTGTCCCATTTTCAATTTGCAGATAAATCTCTATTGAAGTCAATATCATATTCAAAACATATTCTGAACATCAATATATATTTATGTATCACACTAAGTATCTAAAATCCAATTTTAATACTAGTTGTGAACATAATGATGACAAACGTATTTGAAGTCAGAGCCTTGCTCGTCTTCAATTCCTTCTTGGGATATGTCCTTTTATCTTCCTAGAAGATTATAATGATTTTGCATTTGCCCTTTTTCACACTCCAGAAGCCTTTGGCCAAGCCTCGGTTTCTAGAATATCGAAGTAAGGTCCGCCTTGCGCTACTCGTCTAATTGCAAACTTTGACTTTGTCTCCTTGAGAATAGTCATTAATTCTCCAATAATTATTTATTGCAATTTAGTATTTCAAAGATCTAAAATAGATCCATGAAAATCCTTCAATTTTATTTATCATACTTTAAGGATCTAATTCTTAGTTCTGATTCAGAAATTAAGGAGTCTACTTGACAAGTATAATGGATTAAGCACTAAATTCATCATTACATGAATATTCCAAATATCATGTTCCACTTATTTGCTTAACTCCGGGCTTAGGTATAATATTTATTATTTTATCAAATAAAATAACTTATTAATTTCCAAGACCATCCTGAAATTTTATTCTCAATTTGAAAATTAAACCATTTAAACACATTTTCCCCAGGATTATGCTTTAAATGTCAATCTTTCAATTTATCTTGATTCTAATAGTCAAACTATTTAATCAACGATTTGTGGTACTATATATTATAATGATTATTATAGTCCAACTATACAATCAAATATAATTTAAATTAATTAACCACAATTACATTGATTACCATAATCCAATTATAAAATCAACTGTAAATTGAAATTAATTAATTCAAATATATTGATTACTATAATCCAATTATATAATCAACTATAATACAGTCCAACTGTTTATTAAAACAACAATTTAAATATTAGTCTAACTAACATTTAATTTAACGACGAAATAATTTATGATTGAACGCGTATGGCGAGTAATTGAACGAGTATTGCAAATTCAATTCTTGCCTCCCACTATTTTTCGACGAGCCTCTAACCCTCTTTCGAGTACTCGGGAAACTGTGTTTCCTAGTGGGCTAGGATCCCGTTAAATATCACACAATCTTGACTTTGGCCAACAAATTGTATGATAATTAACTAGGTAGATCTCTAAGATCAATTGGATCCAATCCAATTCCTAGATCCGGTAGGGGGACATCCATGTCCGAAACATATATCTTATATATGCCAATACATCCAATGTATTACCTAACCTTTTTCCTCTGAATCAACTAAACCTTGGCTTTGGCACAACAAACTTTGTGATCCCAGTCAAGCGCGACCCACTGACCATGGAAAGCTTCGTAATCAATGTCGATGGACAAGAAGTGGTCTTGACTTTGGCCAACAAACCACAACTTGGACAAGACACTGAAATGGAAAAAAGCCTTCGTGATTCAAACACATCTTCGACAGACAAAGGCCTTGACTTTGGCCAACAAACCAATGCCGTCTCAGATCTTGAGTGAGAATCACTCAATGGAAGGAAAGACGCTTAATATTTGTGAGGGTTTTTCGCGTGCAAATTGGCAACCAATTTATTATCTTTGTTAAGGTCTCATCATCATACACCCTTAAACATGCATTCTAAACACATAATAAAGCGCATATGAATAAAATAATAATGATATGCGGATGGATACTTTACATTGATCCTAGATCAAATCTCTCTTTCTCTCTCCCGCTAGCACATGTATTTACTTCTACCCGTTACACTACACTTCTAAAGAAACCTCATTTACATTGAGGGGAATAGGTGAGAAGAGAATACAAAGAGTATAAAGGTGATAAGGCTGGACACGCAGGTCCTATTAATAAATCAAATTTATCACAATTTCTTAAATTGCCCCACCCATCTAATATCCATCTGATATACATTATTCATGCATCGCAACCATGTATTCACGCAAGCATGTTATCAATCGATTTAATCCAATTAATTAATCTGATAATTAGTGATCATCCAATGTTCAAACAACGATTTGATTTTGCTCGAGTCAAACTCATTTTGCGAACACGTACTTAAAGTACGAATTCTCGAAATAAATTAAATTACATAATTAAATCCAATTTAATACGCATTTAATTCTAATTCACTATTTAATTCCAAATTAAATATTACACTTTTATTACGAACCTTTACGACTTAAATTCCAAATTTAATCGCAACGGGTCTCAAAGCCTGATTAACATCTAATGTTTATTTAATTAAAGTCCAATGGGCTATTAATTAATACTTTTAAGGCGTGGACTTTTGGTCAACTCGGGTCAAACCGATAACAAAAGTCCAATCCGGGATTTACCCCATAAGCCCAGAAATCAATCTTGGCCCATTAGGACCAATTAAATAATCAAGGTCCATTAAGTCATAATTGGGCTTTATGGATGCGGTTTTGGGCCCAATTGGATCCAACCAAATTGGTCTAAACCTAACTTGGTACAACCAAGCCCAAAAGCCCAATTACAACCTTTAAGGCCCAATTTCCAAAATAAGCCCAATTAATTAACTTACAAAATTCCAAATTCCATAATTAATTAACCTAAGTGTAATACATAATTAATCATCGAATTAATATTTCTAAAACATCAATTAGCCTAATTAATCATGCACTTTAACAACACATAGTGTCCAACACAATTTTAATCAAAATCAAACCCATTTTCACATGCTATTGTTCTCGGCAATTAGAGGTTTTTTTCAATCTGATTCGGTTTCAATCCAATTGAATCCACAATCATTATTTCCCAAATCAATTCAACTCATCCAATGAATCAAATCAAAAAATCACAATGAATTTCAAAAATCATCAAGTTTCGGCCAAGCCTATAATTTGGGGAAATTTGTTCAATTCAAAATTCAATCCAATTAAACCTCAAATTAACATTACCCTATTGTTTTAAGTCATCCAATGATCAAACAAACAAAAATTACCAAGACATTAGGGTTCTAAGATTTTCGGCCATGCCCAAAAATTTGGGGAAAAATGGATCCAATCCAATTTCATGAAATTGATCATGCACAACTTTAATTAATCAACATACAAGCATACTTAATCAATCAATTAACCAAATCATGCTTCAATTGATTTTACCCAATTTCAAACCCTAACTTTTTTCATGTTTGATCAAAGCTCAAGATACCATTGTTGGTTTCTGGATTAGGTCCCAAGATCATGATATCAAGCAAGAAAACATATGAATACACATCAAATGAGGTGCGGAATATACTCACAATGAATAGATTTGCGACGCGAAGAACACAAGCCTTCAAGCTCCCTCAAAAGCTCCCGGCAGCAGCTCCCCTTGGCAGTGGACTGTACGGTGGTGGCTCCTTTTGCTCCTCCATGATTCGGCCATTGAAGACCTCCATTGAAGCTCCAAGCTCCAAGCTCCAAGCTTCCAAGCTCACGAAATCGGTTCCCTATCACCTTAGGAAGACTCAAGGTGTGCTAGTACTAGATTTTGCAACAAAATCAACTCACTCACTTCTCTTATGCATTCGGTTTTGCCAAAAAATAAAGGCAGATTTTGGCTCCAAGCCGAGAAGGAGAAGAGAAAAGAGAGAGAAGAAGGTTTCACGCAAAAACGTGAATGGGAGAGAGAAAAGAAAACGGAAAATGTTCATATATATATTTTTGATTTTCCAAAAATCAAAAATCAAAACCCTTTTTCAGTTTTTCAAAAGTCAAAAGCAAAGCAATAAATGCTTTTCAATCAACTCACATCATCTCACATCAATCAATCAAATTGTCACATCACTCAAAGTGACATGTGATTTGACGCTTGATGTAACTAGCGATTTGACGCTTGATGTGACTCGCGTGCCGCAATCGAATTCAAAATACAAATGCGCTCGCAATCACACTCTCGGGCTCGGGTTCGATAATTCCAAATTAACGAATTTTCCGTCGCGACGCAATTAAATGATTACGCCTTGCGAAATCACTATTCACGTCGCTAACGAATTAATTATAAATTAATTCGTTTGCCCGAATTAAAATCTAATTTTAATTCTGCGTCGAAATCTAATTTCGTATAATATATCAAATATATTATTTTATTGATTAATTCCAAATTAATCGTTCTCTCTCTTTAATTAATATTTTATCCCAGATAAAATATCTCCGTAATTAATCCCAGATTAATTTTCTCTCTCTTCTAATTAATCCCAGATTAATTAAAGTGCGAGTCATACATCATCGGTGAATCTTCGGGAAGCGATCAATGAGATCCTCGGATATGTTGGCAGTAAATTTTGTCGTCGGACTATCCGAACACGTAAGTACCTCGTACAACGTTTGTTCCGATTTACAAGACAAGGTTGGCTTCTAGCAAAGCGTCATGCCTACCCAATTCTCCAGAAATATCCTTACAGGAATATGTGATCTATATCAAGCGTAATATACCGAAGTATTGTGTATTTCGATCCAGTATCGGATGTTCACGTGCTAGGCCTGGGGCTGGAATTGTGTCTGCCCCGTACGAAGCACATATCGGATGTCTGGCAACTAGTCTCTATAATCGGATACACATGACCTAGTCATAATATCCCGATAGCTCGAGCATTTAAGAGAACAAGTTCCGTATCCTACGTGACCACCATCTCCATATGACTGGAGTGATACTTCCGTCTTAACATCACACCCAACACACTACGATTCTCAATATACCCAGCATTGGCGTACACAGAACCGGTTAAAGCCCTGGACGACCTCAACTAAAGTATATTGATTGTCGCAAGTATTAGCGGTGCAAGTCTCAGGTTAAGACCAAATACACCTACTCTGATTGCAGATTCCCATAGACACATAGTCATACTACCAATGGGATTCTATAGGGGTCTATCCAGAGCGAAGCTGTTTCCCGTACCATCGGTAAAACACAACCTCCTATTACACTTGCATGAGTATCCTATACCCAAATATATGAGAACTATGATGTTGTGCCCTCACAACGTGCACAAGTGTAATACTAGTCTTTTACGTATTTATCGATGTCCAATCTCGATAATACTCTGACTATGGATATTTAATGATTTATCCTTCGTGGACTGATACTGTCTCATATCATTCTCTGTCCAGGAACAAATCATAGGGACCTCTCATCATTTATACATCTAGGTGATCTAATCACAAATGATAACATTGCAATCTCCTTTGTCACATAGTTAATTTGTACAACAACACTATGATCTGTACAAATAGTGACGCTATGGGTCATAATTGTCCAACAAGTAATTCCTTCTTTCTTTGGTACACACTGCATAGGACTCACCCAGGTGCTATCTGAGATTGGGTAAATGATGCCAGCATCCAACCATTTGATGATTTCTTTCTTCACGACCTCCTTTATGATTGGATTGTGTCTTTGTTGATGCTCCATTATGGGTTTGTACTCATCATTCATCAGAATCTTGTGTAGGTTTCTATTATTAGTCCCAAAGAAAGTATAAGCCAATGAAACACACGATTTATACATGCAAAGCTTGAAGCATGGCAGAATCATACTTACAAAGCTTGTGACGAAAAATGATGAAGAAAATCCTTGAGTCTTTAGGAGGAAACTTTCGGCCAAGAACAAAAGGGAGAGAAGCTTCAAGCCTTTTAGTATTCCAAGCTCCAAGGTTGTTTCCCTATCACCTCCTTTGATCCTTCATTGTGCTAGCAAAAATGGAGAAGATGAAAAACAATTTTTCTTGCGAAATGAAGCTCACGGCGTGAGCAAGAAGAAAAGAGAGAGAAGGCTTTTTGTATTCCTTATCAATTTCTCTTTCTGATTTTTTCTTAAAAACCGAGAGAGAGAGATATGTAATTATTACCAAAAATATTTGGTAAATGCCTTTTCCAAAAAGGTCAAAAACGTTTTCCCTCCAAAAAGCCATTAAATGGCCTCACCCACTTACATCGTGAATAGTGACAATGTGTCACTCAATAAAGGTGACTTGTTACATCCATCAACTAGTCGTGTCAAGTGATGAGACTTCGCGATGTGATTTGCGGGTCCCACTCGTTTCAAAATACGAATGTGTCCGCAAACACTTTCGGGCTCGGTTTCGCTAATTCCGAATTAACGAATTTCCGTCGCGACATAAATTAAATAATTCTGCCTAGCGAAATTACTATTCACATCGCTAACGAATTAATTCTAAATTAATTCGTTTGCCCGAATTAAAATCCGATTTTAATTCCGCGTCGAAATCTAATTTCGTTTAATATATCGAATATATTATTTTATCGATTAATTCCAAATTAATCGTTCTCTCTCCTAATTAGGCATTTTATCCAAGATAAAGTTTCTCCGTAATTAATCCAAGATTAATAAAGTTCGAATCAAACATCATAGGTGAATCTTCAGGAAGCGACCCAAGAGATCTCCGGATATGTTGGCAGTAAATACGGTCGTCGGATAATCCGAACACGTACGTACCTCGTACTACGTTTTTACCGATTTACAAGACAAGGTTGGCTTCTAGCAAAGCGCCATGCCTACCCAATTCTCCAGAAATATTCTTATTGGAATATTATATTTTTATCAAGCGTAGTATACCGTAGTATCGCGTACATCGATCCAGTATCGGACGATCACATGTTAGGCCTGGGGCTGGAAATGTGTCTGCCCCGTACGAAACATATATCGGACATCAAACAACTAGTCTCTTTAAATCAGACAATCCTGACCTAGTCATATTGTCCCGACGGTTGCAACCTTTTATAGAGTACTAGTTCTGTATCCTGCGTGATCATCATCTCTATATGTCTGAAGTGATACTTCCATCTTGACATCACATCCAGTACACTATGATTCTCGATAACCCAGAAGAGGTGTACACAGAACCGGTTAAAGCCCCGAACCACCAAAACCAAAGTTTACCGATTGTCGCAAGTACTAGCGATGCAAGTCTCAGGTTAAGACCATATACACCTACCCTGATGCGGCTTCCCATAGACACGCAGACATACTACCAATGGGATTCCGCGGGGTCTATCCAGAGCGAAGCTGTTTTCCGTACCATCGGTAAAACACAACCTCCTATCGCACTTGCATAAGTATCCAATACTTAAATATATGAGAACTATGCCGTTGTGCCTTCACAACGCGCACAAGTGCAATACTAGTCTATTCCGCATTATCGATGTCCGATCTCGATAATACTCCGACTAGGGATATATAATTATTAAACCTATTATATTGATACTGTCTCATATCATCTCAATACGGAACTAATCATATGGACTTTTGCCATATATATATTAAAGTAAATATTTTACAAAACGGCAAAAGGCAATTTCATTATCACATAGTTAATTTCGTACAATAATACAATATCATTTACAAAACAGTGACGCTATGGGTCATAATGTCTAACAATCTCCAACTTGGCCTATAGCCAGTCACTCAAGCATCTAATACCTGAACTATGTATATGTCGTTCAAACACATGCTGAAGAACAGCCTTCGTCAGCAGATCTGCAATGTTGTCATCCGATGCGACCTTCTCGACTTTTACATCGCCACGATGTATAATCTCACGAATCAGATGGTAACGCCGAAGAACATGCTTGGATCGTTGATGAGACCTTGGTTCCTTAGCTTGTGCTATAGCCCCGTTATTGTCACAATACAATGGCACTGGCTCAGCTGCTAACGGAACTACTCCTAATCCGATTAGGAATTTTTGGATCCAAACTGCCTCATTTGCTGCTTCCGACGCAGCGATATACTCCGCTTCTGTTGTTGAATCGGCAACAGTATCTTGCTTGGAAGATTTCCAGCACACTGCTCCGTTATTCAAATAAAAAATGTACCCCGATTGCGACTTGAAGTCGTCCTTGTCGGTTTGGAAACTTGCATCGGTGTACCCAGATACCTCAAGTTCTCCACCTCCATAAATTAAGAAATCATCATTAGTTCGTCTAAGATACTTAAGGATATTCTTAACTGCCATGCAGTGACCTTCACCTGGATCGGCCTGATAGCGACTGCACATGCTCAAAGCATATGACAGATCAGGTCGCGTACATATCATGGCATACATGATCGATCCGACTGCCGAGGCGAACGGTATCCGACTCATGTTATCTCTCTATTCTTTAGTCTTAGGACACATGTCTTTAGACAGAAGGATACCACGTGACATTGGCATCAATCCCCTCTTGGATTGATCCATGTTGAATCGCTTCAACACTTTGTCAATATATGTACTCTGGGAGAGTCCAAGCAGCTTTCTAGATCTATCTCGGTAGATCTTTATTCCCAGAATAAAGGCTGCTTCTCCCAGATCTTTCATGGAGAATTTTAATGAAAGCCAAGCTTTCACCGACGTTAGCATGGGAATGTCATTGCCTATAAGCAATACGTCGTCGACATAAAGGACAATAAAAGTCAGTGCTCTCCCACTAACCTTCTTGTATACACAAGGGTCATCAGAGTTCTGCACGAAATCATATTCTTTTATAATCTCATCAAAATGCTGATTCCATGACCGTGATGCTTGCTTCAATCCATAAATGGATCGATTTAACTTACAAACCTTGTTTGCAAGTCTAGGTACGATAAAACCATCAGGCTGTTGCATATAAACATCCTCCAAAAGGTTTCCGTTAAGGAAAGCGGTTTTAACGTCCATCTGCCATATTTCGTAATCGAAATATGCAGCTATTGCAAGCATTATCCGAATGGATTTAATCATGGCAACGGGTGAGAAAGTTTCGTCATAATCAATACCATATTGTTGACGATACCCCTTTGCTACAAGCCTAGCTTTGTACGTTTGCACGTTGCCATCCATGTCGGTCTTCTTCTTGAAGATCCATCTGCATCCAATAGGCTTTACGCCTTCTGGTGCATCAACCAGTGTCCAAACTTGGTTGGTGTACATGGAATCCATCTCGGACTTCATGGCTTCTTGCCATAAAGCGGAATCAATATTCTGTATCGCTTCCTCATACGTAGCCGGTTCATTATCCTCAATAAGATTAATATCTACATGAGGCGAGATCAGGTACCCATACATCTCAGGTACTGTCCTGACTCTCTCCGACCTACGCGGTCCTTGTGTATATGCAGATTGTGGTACAGACTCATCCCGGATGGTCTGTTTATGTTCCGTCGTTGATTCATTGCCAGGAACAGTATCACTACAATTTTCATCGAGCTCCACTTTCCTCCCACTTACCACTGCATCTAGGAATTCCTTCTCAAGGAAAAATGCATGTAGAGCAACAAATACTTTGTTCTCTTGTGGGTGAAAGAAGTAATATCCTACGGGAATAACTGAAAGTGAGATGTCTAGGAGTGCAACCAGGTAAAGAAACATGTCAGTATGGTTGACATTTGCAGATTTATATTAGCAACGAATTTAAAGGTACGGGAATAATATTATCTTTAACTAGATTCAAATCACCAGCATCGCTGAATATAAGAGGCATCGATAAAAAATAATAGTAAACTAGAAGTATATGAAGAATTTGACCATATACTATGAGGTCCTAAGCCCCAAAGATAGGCTGAGATAGAAGGACTTGAAGGACGGAGCCAATAAATAATTAGACCTTAGCGAGGAGAAATATAGAGAATTAAACAGTTAAATTGTGAGAATGAATGCTAAGATCAGATCGAGCATATGGAGCTAAGGAAGTATCAAGTACGATAATTTTTTTTATAGCGATAAGATTACTCTTGTATATATATTTATCCCAGAGTTAAAACACAACGTGATGGAACCTAACTATATGAGACACAAGTATATTTAGAGATGATGGAGCACTACTTGAGGATAATTCATATACTTACTAAGGACACATGACACCGGTATAACTTAGGTACGAGTATACTTCTTAGTGATTAGAATGGTATAAATCCCCCACATAGACGAATCATTGTTATTGAGGACTAACGATTCAACTTGAGTAGTTATGGGTACGACCGCATTAGCACTTATACATCAGTTAAGACCTTACAAGTCAATCATGCTTGGGTAAAAGCAATAATAATATGATAGACTATCTAGGAAGTCTTAAGAAGAATTATACATAAAACCAATACTAAGATAAGATGGAGAGTTACGTATGCCTAGTAGCCAAATGGTAATCGATCAGCCTGACAGAGTTATTAGTTATTAAGTCAAATTGAGCTCATATAATGCAGAATAGTTTATAGCAGAGTAAGGGTTCACACAGACAAATTAGAGGAAATTCCCAGTATGACTTTCAAGTCATGGTATACGAGGTCCAGCATGATAATCACATTGATCGATTGTATAATGACGGTGTATGGAAGGTCATCGCGAAGTAGTGTAATATAGTTGATGAAGCAGAGTTAGTTATGAGTATGTAGTCAGTTGAAAGTTTGTGGCTTAGAAATTAGCGTGTGAATCATATGACATGTGGTAAGTTATTCAGTGTCAAGGAACTCCAAGCCTAGACAAATTCCAGAATCCAATCCTAAAGGGAATTCGAGGACGAATCTTATTTTAGGGGGAGAAAATGTAAGACCTCGGTAATTCTGACGACCACTATGTTATAGGATGCATAATACATGATATAAATCATGCTCAACCGTGTATGCGCTTGTGGAATTATATTTCAAACATTTGATATATCCTTTACAGTTTCAATACAAAATTTACTTTCACTTCCACTCCAAATACACTTAGTATTTGGGCAATAACCTATTTATACGATCTCCGATTCTTATGAATTTTATATCATTGAAAACCTAAGACCGAGACCTACAACTTCCTCATTAGAGATGTTTCCAAATTTGAACCAGAAGTAGGTCAAATATCGTGATTTTTGTGGTTGCTACAGTAGAATTCGAGAATAGACTAGAATTGGGTGATGTGGCACAATCTCAACCACTCATTTTATCATAAAAATCAGCATTTTGCCTATAAATAAGGCATTATTCACTCTCTTCCTCAAGCCAAAAATTTAAAGAGCAAATGAAGACCTTTTCATGCCGATTTCTCCTCTTCTCTTCACTTCTTAAGTCATTTTTGATCCATTCAAGCTTCATTCCAAATTCTCACCTTGTATACCCTATTGGTTGGATTTGTTTAATTAGAATTGATAGTGTTGCTAGCATGCATTTTAGGGAGTATCATGATAGTATAAGCATAGAATGAAGGTTTTAAGTGTATGAATTTGTTGGGGGATTATACTTTGTGATTTAATGATGATAGATAATGGCTTGTGTTTAATGGATGGTATGAAATGAGTCTATGTTAAGTTGAGTTGAAGTTTGGATGATAGTGTTGGGGAGTGCTTTAGGCATTGTCAATGAAGAGTTGGTGTTTGGCCCTGAAATTGGGTGAGTGTCGCGACGCCAATGGGCTTGTGTCGCGACACGAAACAAGGAAATGCTCTCTGCCTCAGGTCAAGTCGTTTGGGTGTTCCGACGTTCAATACTTGACATCATGATATAGATCATTAGGTTGTTCTCTGCCTCAGGTTTGATTGCATGAGTGTTGCGATGCTCAACATCCAGCATCGCGACGCGGAGCAAGAAAAAGCTTTATGCCTCATGACTGATCATGTGGGAGTCAAGACGCATAACACTTAACATCGTGATGCATAACAAGAAATACTCTCTATTTCAGTCTGATCGTATGAGTAGCGTGACGTGCAAGACCTGGAGTCGCGACGTATAGTAAGACCAGTTTCATCTAATTTCAATTTCGTCCTAGAATGCTAAAGTAAGTAAACATGTTAGCTATCCCGAAACATATGCAACATGCATGAGCATCCACTACATTCATTACTATGATTAGCTTCTAGTTAATATATGCTAACCATGCTCAAATACCAGATAGACGATCTTTTCTGCATGAATCTCTTCAGTCGCATCTAGAGTCCTTAGCAATAGTTATTAATCAGTGAGTGGACCTTTTCTTTTCAGGTTGAGATTTACTTATTTATTTTTGATTCGAGACTTACTTTTAAATGCATTAGGGCATTAGCTAAGATGATTTCCAGTTATTTCATAAAGAAGAATGTTTTGAGATGTTTTGAGATTAAAAATATGATTTTATTGATTTTGAGGCAAGAGGGAAAAACCCACCTCAGATGTGACTTATGGAATTGACAGATATAAACTTGTGCATATGTAGAGTAGGACTAGGGCGACGATGATACGTAACGCCCCTAGATCCTAATTCCAAGGCTAGGGGACAGCGATACGTAACGATCATAGACCCTAGACTCAGAGACAAGATGATGACATGCATTGGGGGACGGCGATATGTAGTGCCCCAATGACATGGATTTACGCACCTGGCTCTAGTTTAGTGGCTTAATGGATGTCGAGATGTAATGCCCCAATGACATGGATTTGCACACCTGGCTCTAGTTCAGTGGCTTGGGGGACGGCGAGACGTAACTCCCCAAGACCACTAGTTAGGCGTATGGGAGACGGCGATACGTAACGCCCCCATGCGTCAAGTTTTCTACAGATTCTCAGAAAGATCGATTTCAGAAATGACGGTTTAGAAAAGAGTTTTCAGAAAGAACTGTTTTATGAAAGACTTTTAGAAGAATAGTTTTATGAAAGATTTTTAGGAAGAATTTAGTTTTACTGAAGATCTCAGGGTTTTACAGACAAAAAGGATTTCCAGAAACGTTTTGTAGAAAGTGATGTGTTTTCATATGAGAAAGAGTTTTCAGAAAAGATCAGTTTTCTTCAGATGATTTTGATTTCAAAACAATAAATGTTTCATAAGTATTTTAGTTCCCGTTTTTAACTCTCCACTTAATAGGTCGTTCAAATGACCTAACCCCCCACTCTCAGTATTTCTATTTTACAAATATACTCGGAGGACGAGCTCAAGAAGATGGATATTAATGACAGTCACTAGGGTGTTTGAGTCCACCAGATCGAGTACAGAGGTTCAACACAGTCAGTGTCAAAGTAAAGTTGCATGTCAGTCATTAGTAATGTATAAGTCATTGTAACGTGTTAAAAGTGTCTATTATAAAGTTGTATGGAGAAGTGTATTTGAGTACATAGTTATGAGTATTAAAATGCATTCTATGTAGTTGAGTTGGGCAATGGTCCCCATGAATGAGTTTGTGTTTGAGATGGATTAGTAGTGTTGTTCACAGTCGGTAAGTCAGAGGTTCATTGGGATATGACAGTCTATTCCCTACCGGTAGCATCTCCTGAAGGGGGATGTTACAACATGCATTGTAAATCTCAACAAAGTCATGATCATTCACATACAAATATTTATAAACTCAAAACCAAGAAATTTAGAACTCAATGATGTAAGTAAAACATAACTGCGTGACAATGCGCCATCAACCACATTCTCCTTACCTTGCTTATATCGAATGACATATGAGAAGGTCTTCATGAATTTCATCCATTTGTCATGCCTTTTGTTAAGTTTTTCTTGGCCTATAATATGTCGCAGGGATTCATGGTCGGTGTGAATCACGAACTCCTTTAGCCATAGATAATGATGCCAAATCTCCATAGCTCTGACTAGGGCATAAAATTTTTTGTCGTAGGTCTGGTATCGCAGCGCCGCATCATTTAGCTTTTTGCTGAAGAAATCTATAAGACGTTGATCCTGCAAAAGAACTGCTCCAATGCCAACACTTGAAGCATCGCACTTAATATCGAAAGTTTGGTTAACATTACGTAAGGCTAAAATATGCGTAGAGCATAAATAATCTTTAAGAAGTGTAAATGCACGCTCTTGTTCCTCCCTCCAATGAAAACCCATATTTTGCTTTTTGACTACAGTGAGTATTGCTGCAATAGAGCTAAAGTCTTTTGTAAATCTCCTATAGAAACTTGTTAGACCATGGAAACATCTAACCTCAGTGATGCTCTTACAATATAAAGTACTCACCGATGGCCTTAAACTTTTCCTCATCGATCTCAATGCCTTGACCGCTAATGAAATATCCTAGGAATACCATTTTTATATGCAAAAACTATATTTTTTAAGATTAGCATACTACAATCTTCTCTCAAAACATCAAGCATAGATCACAAATATCCTACATGCTCATCTAAATTCTTGTTGTAAACTAAAATATAATCAAATTATACATTGGCAAATTTACCCGAAAAATCATGCAAAACATGATTCATTAGATGCATAAAAGTGATAAGGGCATTTGTAAGCCCAATGGCATCACAAGCCACGCATGTAGGCTATATGTTTTTTAAACGATGTCTTCCATTCATCCCACTCCCGCATCCTAATATGATGATACCAACTTTTGAGGTCAATTTTAGAAATAAATGCAAGACCCATATAATTCATCTAACATATCATCAAATCTATGGATTAGGTGGCAATACTTTTCAATGATATTATTGACTGATCGACGATCAATACACATTATATATGTGCTATCTTTCTTTGGTACCAATAAGACTATAACCGCGCACGGACTCATGCTCTGCTGTATGTTTTCTTTGTTCATCAACTCCTCTACTGGCCTTTGAAGCTCTTTAGTTTCATCGAGATTAATTCGGTAGGCTAGTCTCTAAGAGATGTCTGGTCATGGGATGAAGTCGATCTGATGTTCAATACCTCAAAATAGTGGTAAGCCATGTGGTATCTCCTTTGCAAACACATCATCGTAATCCTGCAATTAAAAAGTATACACAATAGGAAAAAAGATGTCAGGGTTAGTTTCATCAGAACTGAGGAGTGTTTCTTTATACAAAAGAATGATCATAACTTTTTTTTTGGCATACTTTCTCCCCACTTTCCCATTTTTTGTAACGAAACTATTTTCACTCTGCCCCTACTATCTTTCTTTTGTTCGCGTCCTGTATTTCTCTCACCTAAACCCTTGGAACTCTCAACCTCACCTCCTCGACTCAAACTCTCATCCTCTCCCTTGGGTGTTGTTTCTATGGAAGCTTGTAGCTTTATTTGGTATTCAAAAACCTCTTGTGGTGTCAATGGAATAAGTGTAACTTTTCTTCCATCTTTCTCAAAATAATATATGTTCTGAAACCCATCATGCGTCACTCTTCTGTCAAATAGCCAAGGGCGCCCCAGTAACAAATTCCTTGCTTGCACAGAGACTACATCACATAACACTTCATATTTGTACTTACTAATTGTAAAACTAACCAATACTTGATTATTGACTTTAACCTTACCACTATTATTCAACCACTCCACACGATAAGGCTTTGGATGTCTAAGCAAAGTAAAACCCAACTTCTCAACAAGTATTGTGCTAGCCACATTAGTAAAACTAACCTCATCGATAATCATGCTACATACCTTGATTTGAAGTAGGCATCTAGTATGGAATATGTTCTCCCGTTGTTGAACCATATCATCCTCAATCTTGGCCTAGGTACTCAAGGCACATCGGGTCACAAGAGACTCCCCATTGGCTGCATACTTAACCCTCTCTGCATCAGTAGCATTTTCTAACTCATGCATCTCATCCTCAACATCCTCACCATATGAAATCACATTACCATCACCCTAATATACATGGTCATTTTTTATTATGGAACAACGAAGCTATATGGTTACTCCATTAACACTATAAACATTTAATGTCATGACTCCTATTTGGTGGTGTGTCAGTTTATGGCTTAGGCTTGGTGGTGAAATCTTCCCTTTGTTTTGGGGCCTCTGATCTAAATCGAGATGTGGTGCCATCCCTGTTATTATCCCCCTATTTTGGCTTCCATGTGTTATTTGGACTGAGTTGCTCCTTACTATAGTTTTCTGCTTCAATTGTCACTCTACTTTCATTGCCATGTGCACTATTTCCTCTAACTCTATATAATGCTTGAATTTTACTATTACAATCTCCCTATTCAGGCCACTCAGAAATTGTGCCATAATGGCCTCTCAGTCTTCCTCTACTTTAGCTCGGACCATGGCGATTTCCATCTCCTTATGGTAGTCTACTACACTCTGAAACCCTTGTGTAAGATTCTGAAGCTTGTGGTACAAGTCTCAGTAGTAGTGGCTAGGTAGAAACCGCTTCCTCTTAACTATCTTAAATTATGCCCATGTAGTGATCGGGCATTCCCTATTCCTCCTAATATTTGTCATCATCTGGTCCCACCAAACAAATGTATAATCTGTAAATTCAATAACAACCAACTTCACCTTCTTCAGTTTTGAATAATTATGATAAGAAAAAATAAGCTCTAATTTACTTTCCCATTATAGGTAAGCTTCGGGACCACTCTTGCCTTGGAAAGAAGGAATAATTATCTTGATTTTAGCCAAGTCACCATATTCCTCATCTTCATGACCCCTCATGAATATTCTTTCATTCATTCCCCTTCTAGGCCAAAATCTACCCGTATCTACCTCCGACACTTTGTCAAACTCCTTACCATAGTCAAATTTGCTTTCGGCCTCATTCTCATCCATGGGTACAGTCTGTCGCCCACTAGTTCTAGAGGGAATAGGCCCCGCCTCATTGGCTTTAGGAAGTCGTGATGGTATACTTTTCTGAGTGTTGTTGTGTTTCATCGCCTTGACTTCATCTCGAACATCCCTTATAAACTCTAATACCCTAGCAAACTCTTGATAAAGAGCCATCACTGTATATGCCACATATCTCAATTCAGACTCCTGTGGAGTGTAGTCACTCTGACTCGGAACTGCGGCTTCCCTGGACATGCTTAAATTTTTTTTTCTATTTTTTTTCATGAAATAAAAATATCACTAATAAAAATAAATAAATCAATAAAAAAAATAAAAAAATCCTCACAGTTCTCTCTTGTTTGTCACTTAAATAGCCTTTACTTGAAACTAAGCTCACTCAGACTTGCCTTTTACCTCTCTTGCCCTCAGACGTGTTTTTAGAGGATTTGAGCCTAGTATGGTAGAAACCCTTAGTTTTGTTCCAATGGCAACTGTTTAGCTCAATTAAAAGTGCAGTAGATAGTTAGACAGAAATAGAAAATGAACGAGACTATGACACGATCACGAGACTTAATAAAGAAAGCGAATAAGAGAACAAGCTAGTTAAATGCGCACGAAAGAAAGAAAACACACACTATAGATTACGACGAATAGGGTAGTAGGTAATCAATTTCACTCAAAATTTGGAATTTTTAAACACGCACAAGTAAATTGCTTTAATCGCCTCGCCTCAACAATGCGAACACTAGGAAAAAAAATTTCACATGGTCGAAATTTTAAAATTTTGTGCTCGTTTTTTAATCGCGTCTCTCAGACCTTCTGAGATGTTTGGTGTGTTGGAATTTACCTAATTTCGATTAATTCACGAGTACCCTCACCAATTTATCTACTGCCACAATGAGTCTAAGTTTGTAGAAATCCTGGGTCACATAAATTGAGTTGAATAGAGAAAATAAATTTAAGGCAACGAAAACAAGAGAACGTAAAAGCATCAACAAACTAGAAATAATAAAACGCAGAAATAGAAACAAACCAGAAGCAGATCGTTTTTATATTTTGTGTCTCTTTTTTTTGAACTAAGAAACACTAGGGTAGAAAAAAAATTAGAACAATGAAACACGTAACAAAAATAACGAGAACACATAACAAAGCAGGAAATAGCAAAACGTAAAAAAAATGAAGAAAATAAAGGCAATGCAAAAAATAGAAAATAAAGTGAACACACATAAGATAAAATACTAATAAAAGAAGATAGGAAACAAAGAGAACACACAAAAGCCAAAAAAATAATAAAATAAAACGGACAGATATGTGAATTGAGCTTGGATTTTTTACTCCTGATACCAACTGATGAGAAATTGAGAGGAACATGCCAAACAAACCCACACGAGATTGAGATCGTTCCCAAGAAAGCGAAGGCAGTTCAGGTTGAAACTCTAAATGTTTGAAGAACATGTAACATAAACCTAGAGTGCTAATGAAGGCGTCACAAAGGGTTAGCAAACCTTTGATAAGCTAAATACAATGAGAACAAGTTGAGGGTTTCTCAAAACTCACTAAAATAGTCTAAGTTCGGGTTGAAACTCTAAACGTTTGAAGAACATGCAACATAAACCTAGAGTGCTAATGGGGGTATCACAAAGGGTTAGCAAACCTTTGATAAGCTAAATCCAATGAGAACAAGTTGACGATTTCTCAAAACTCACTAAAATAGTAAATTTTATTAAAAGTTGAGTTGATGAAAACAGAGCCAAAGCTACCCCTTTTATAACAAGGCTTTAACCAAAATCCTAACACCAAAATATGACAAGATCAAACTATCCACACGCCAACAAGCATTTATCCTAAAACTAACCTAGGCTAACCCGACGTTAAAACCCATGCACACTTAACCTAATTCCCAAACATAACAAAAATCCTAAGTAATATGCCAACATAAATAAAATGGTCAAATTAAAACAAATGTCAAGCCCCAAATAAAATAACAATAGCTAACAAATAAATGTGCTAAAGTAGGCCTAAGTATTTTGATCATCTATGGCCTGAATAATGTTCACCACCATTGGATCATCCAACTTCAAACCTATACTCAATGTAGTACATGCTCATGAGTAGTCGGATATAGTCCTCTGTACAAATCCATGCATTATTTCATGGATCTTCTTTAGCTCGAGCCTCGTGATTGGACCCTCTGGAACATGCATAATAGTGGTATGTCCTTATGCATCATTGGCTGCATCCTGGACTAATCAATGTTTACCTTCTATAAGAGATCTATATCTTCCTGGTTCAAGATGTATTCTACTAGACTTTCAGAGTTCTTGAACTTGTGGTTGTTCCACTTTCAATCTTTTGAGAGTTTAAGGTAATTCAATATCATTTGCTAGTTCTGGGCTTCATCAAGTTTCAGTCTGCTCCCAATATCTTTTCTTAGAAGAAATTCTTTCTCCAGAAAAATAGCATTGCGTGAAATAATATCTTTTGTTCACTTGGATCATAGAAGTAATATCCCCTTGTTTCTTTTGGATACCCCACAAACTTACATTTAATTGACCTTACCTCTACATTGTCAGTAGACGATTATTTCAAATAAGCTTCACAACTGCAAACTTATAAAAAGTTGAGATTGAGCCGTTTACCATGCTACATCTCATATAGTGTCTTACTAACAGATTTAGATGGAACATTATTTAGAAGGTAAGTATCAATTTCTATTGTTCGTCGCCAGAATGATGTTGGAAGATCTGCGTTGGACATCATTGATTATACCATGTCCAACAAGGTGCGATTTCTCTTTTCGGAAATATCATTGTGTTGTAGTGGCCCTGGAGGAGTTCATTATGAAATGATGCCATGTTCCTTAAGATAGTCTTGAAACTAATAGCTCAAGTATTCTCCACCTCGATTGGATCATAGTGCCTTAATAATTTTTCTAGTTTGTTTCTCTACTTCATTTCTGAATTCTTTTAACTTTTCAAATGATTGAGACTTATACTTCATTAAGTATATGTAACCAAAATTTGAATAATCATCAGTAAAAGTTATGAAGTATGAGTAACAACCCTTTACTTGAATTGACATTGAACCACATACATCGGTATGTACTAGCACTAGTAATTTGGTTGCATGTAGTCCCATTCCTGTAAAGGGTAATTTGGTTATTTTACTAATTAAATAGGAATCACAAATTGCATATGCTTCATGATCAAAAGGGTTCTAGTAATCCTCTTTATGCATTTTTGTAAGTCGTGTTTCATAGATATGACCAAGTTTATAATGCCAAAGGTATGATTCTTTTAGCCTATCTTGTTTATTTATAGTGAGGATAATGTTATATAATTCCAGAACATACAATCCACTACTCAAATATCCAGTACCATAAGAAATATTATCATATGAATATGAACAACAATTGTTCTTTATTATAAAATTAAGACCTTTCTTCTTCAAACAAGATACAAAAATAATATTTCTGCTAAGTACTGGAACATAAAAATAATTTTCTAATTCTAGAACTAATCCACTTCATAATGATAGAAAATATGTCCCTACAGCTAAAACAAGAACATTTGCTTCATTTCCCATTCGTTGGTCTACTTCATCTCCTTGAATTTTTCTATTTGCCTTGAGGCCCTGTATATTATTACATATGTGAGAACCTCAACTGGTATCTAATATGCATGCAGAAAAATTACTATCATTAATATTAACCTCAATCATAAATATACCTGAAGTTGAAACAACTGCTTGATTTGTTTTCTTTTCCTCAAGGTATTTTGCACAATTTCTCTTCCAATGCCCATCTTTGTCACATAAGAAACACTTGCTCTTGTGTTTCTTCTTAGCCATGCCATCAGTGGGCTTATGAGTGTTGACCTTTTAAGGCTTACCTTTTGAACCTTTCTTCGGGCGTTTCTTAAACTTTTTGGAACCATTAAGTTGAATCACATAACTTTCTGTGGTTTTAAGTCTTTCTCAACAGGTCTTAACATATTAAGTAATTTAGGAAGTGCAGCTTCCATGATTGCAATACAATATCACTATATAAGCCACGGTCCATGATAATACCAAGATCAACTAATTTCTCAATGTAGCTAATCATCTTCAGCACATGGTAATGAACTGAAGAACCATCTTTCATCAAGGATCGAAATAGAGCCTTAAATATATCATATCTTTCAGTGTGAATAGATGCATCAAATAACTCATTGAGATTGTTATAATTATGCTTGCATCCATAAACTCATGTTGCTTTTGAAATTCTGATGACATTGAGCCAAACATCACACATACTGCCTGCTCGTTATCATCATAATGCTTCAACCAAGCATGATATTTCTATTATATTACATCTTCAATATTTGTTGGTAGAGCACTCTATTCCAGGATATAAACCTTCTTCTCTTGCCTAAAAACAATTTTTAGGTTGCGGTTCCAATCCACGATGTTTGGAAACCTATATGAAGAATAGAGAATTTTGATTAGTTTTTATTTTATTGATATAAACCATGAGATATTTGGACTTTTAATCTAATGATTACTCCCACTATTTTGAATTTTGTCGACCCTCTTAGTGATAAAATTATCGTGGGCTGTGATCCCATTTTACTTAAAATAAAATTACAACAAGGGTTAATGTGACACCCCGCCAGAGGTAGAATGCTACCGGCTGGAGGTAGGATTGATCTATCACCATAAGCCTCTAAATTTACCAAAAATTCGGCATGATATATCCTAAAACCAGACAACATGGATCTCTGTCCAGCATCAAAATGAACCTGAAATAGACATCATATATTATAACGGACCTCAAGTCCACACCAACCTATCAAAATCATCACATAAGGGCTCCGTGCCTAAATCATCTATCAACACTCAAGGGCTATGTACCAACAACATCATAAGCAATCAAATCATTTACTTAATACAAACGACGTGCTCAGCATGATAAATAAAATAATAAATCAAATATCCTAAATATCTAAAACTTCTCATAGGACACTTGCGAGGGTGACTACCACTTGGGTGATCCGCGTTCTGAGCATGACTTCCAAAATTTAAATGGTTGACCCATCTGGTAGCCAACCTACAAAAATAAGAAACTGGTTTGGTGTGAGTTATAAAAACTCAATAAGTAACCATGCTAGTACTGCAAACAGGATATTTAAATCAATAACATTAGAAGTTTTTCAAATTTACTAAGTTACGACAAGTTCAAAGTTATCAACATTTGTTATCCTTTATACTTTATCATGACAAGTTCTCATATATGCCGATTTATTAGCAAACATTCAAAGATCACAAAGTATCATCAAATCGATAAAACAAATAAACTTCCTTCTATTCAATTACAATCTATATTTTATACCAAAACAAACTTACTTTAACTTTCTTTAATCATGATAACCATACAATAGCTTGACATTCGGGATTCATATGCACTTACAAATAACAAAGCATATTTCTCTTATATTAATGCAAACACAATTTTAGGATTCTTACACCTACATATATATACCAATATAACTTAGCAAACACGCTTTAAAACATCTGATATTCACATCAATTTCAAATCATTCATTCATTTCATGTAAGCATACACTATGACATACATACAACCATCGTGCAACCAACCACGAAACATATATAACAACCAATACATCACAAAACACATAATTAAACAACACACATATATGGATGGCTTACACATACAATGCTCGTACGAGACTCATTACTTATTTTAGAATAGGTATGGGATGAATTCCATCCCGACGGATTTCGTAACCAGCTCATCTATTACACCACAAAATACTTAACCAATTAAATATACACATATGCATTCATATCACGTGTCACAAACTCATTACATGATTTCTCATACACAAGCATATACATGACATACATTGTTTAATCATTCAGAATCGTCATACATTAATCAATAACAAATTTATCCCAATGATGCACATTTACACGTACTATTTCAAATTCTGAACTAATAACTTATTTCCTTTACAGATACTTTATACCCAAATCATACATATACAAATACGGGTTCATATGCTTATACACATGCTTATACATACTCATATTCTTAACCGCAACGCCTCGGGAATGAGGTTTAGCATGCCGGGAATGGTGCTCCGGGAATGGAGCATAACCGCGACGCCGAGGGAATGAGGTTTAGCATGCCGAGAATGGCATTCCGAGAATAGAGCATAATCATGATGCCTCGGGAATGAGGTTTAGCATGCCGGGAATGGCGCTCCGGGAATGGAACATAACTGCGACGCCTCGGGAATGAGGTTTAGCATGCCGGGAATGGAGCATAACCGCGACACCTTGGGAATGAGGTTTAGCATGCCGGGAATGGCACTCCGGGAATGGAACATAATCGCGACACCTCGGGAATGAGGTTTAGCATGCCGGGAATGGCGTTCCGGTAATGGAGCAAGGTTCGGAAGGGGACAAGAACTATCACAACCGCGACACCTCGGGAATGAGGTCTAGCATGCCGGGAATGGCACTCCGGGAATGGAGCATGGTTCGGAAGGGGACCACAACTTATTAGCTCAGTTCGGTAATGATTCCTAGAGATCGCAGCATCTTGCAGGGATGAACCTCAAAGGTCGCAGCACCTCACCACCAGATCAACTCAGCTCGAAGCAACAAGTAAGTCATGCAACAGCTGGCGAGCCAGGTAAGTAAAAATGAATTGTATAACTTTGATAGGATTGTCACTGTCACACACTACACAAGTCCCATCAAAGTGGGGGTGACTGTAGGCACTGTATTTTTGCATAAGTCCCGATGATGAGCCTGATATGGAGGAACTACCCGATAAGTTGCGGAAGTCACGGGAAAAAGACGTCGGAAGGGAAAATTAAAAAATCAATACCTTGTTGGACTTAATTCGTTTGCTTAGCCTCAGGTTCGCTCGATGAACCTTTGTCTTAAAATTTATCCTCACCCCAAAACCCCCGCAACCCACACCAAGCCACACACCCAAGCCCACACACCTCCAACCCACACGCCCAATCCCACCGAAGAACCAAGCTCCACACGCCCAAGCCCACCAAATCCCCTCAAAAAATATCCAACACACTAAACACATGTTAAAATCTAAATAAATCACCTTCATAATTTAAATAAATCACATGCCTAAATTAAATAAATCCATTACCTAAAATAAAATAAATCACCTTTCTAATTACCAAAGATTTAAATCCAATCTAAATAAATCACTTACCAATTTAAAGATATTCCCCCACCAAAAATACAAATATCATTTCCTTTAATAATTAAATTAAATGCATCCTTATATTGATTAATTTATTTCCTTGTTTTGAAAATCCCATGCTAGGAAACCCTAGCCCACTCCTATAAAAACATAACATAACCAACCCTAATTCTTCCTCCTTTTTCCCACGACCACTCGACTTCTCTCTCTCATCTCCCCTCATCTTAACCACTCGGTAACCTGTTGGACAATTATGACCCATAGCGTCACTATTTGTACAGATCATGGTGTTGTTGTACAAATTAACTGTGACAAAGGAGATTGCCCTTTTATCATTTGTGATTAGATCACCTAGATGTATCAATGATAGGAGGTCCCTATGATTTGTTCCTGGATTGAGAATGATATGAGACAATATCAGGCCACGAAGGATAAATCATTAAATATCCCTAGTCAGAGCATTGTCGAGATTGGACATCGATAAATGCGTAAAAGACTAGTATTACACTTGTGCGTGTTGTGAGAACACAACGACATAGTTCTTATATATTTGGGTATAGGATATGTTGGATAACATGACCCATAGCGTCACTATTTGCACAGAACATTGTGTTGCTGTAGCAAAATTAACTATGTAACAAGGAAATTGCACTCTCATCATTTGTGATTAGATCACCTTAGATATATAAATGAAGAGAGGTCCCTATGATTAGTTCCTGGATTGAGATGTATGAGACAGTATCAGTCCACGAAGGATTAATCATTAAATATCCCTAGCCGTAGTATTATCGAGACTGGACATCGATAATGCGGAATAGGCTAGTATTGCACTTGTATGCGTTGTGAGGGCACAACGGCATAGTTCTCATATATATAAGTGTTGGATACTTATGCAAGTGCGATAGGAGGTCGTGTTTCACCGATGGTACGGGAAACAGCTTCGCTCTGGATAGACCCCTCGGAATCCCATTGGTATTATGAATATGTGTCTATGGGAGGCCGAAATCAAGGTAGGTGTGTATAGTCTTAACCTGAGACTTACATCGCTAATGCTTACGACAATCGATATACTTTAGTTGAGGTCGTCTAGGACTGTAACTAGTTCTGTGTACGCCAATGCCAGGTATATTGAGAATCGTAGTGTATTGGATGTGATGTCAAGACGGAAGTATCACTCCAGTCATAGTGGAGATGATGTCACGCAGGATACGGTATTAGTGCTCTTAAGAGATGCGCATCCAATCGTGATATTATGACCAGGTCATGAATATCCGATTATAGAGACTAGTTACCAGACATCCGATATGTGT
>SKCR01054871.1:0-29396 GCA_019454045.1 Zanthoxylum bungeanum | reverse complement strand
CTCATCCAATGAATCAACAAATCAAAATTCCAAGACATTAGGGCTATGTCACCATTCGGCCAACACAAGCATTGGGGAAAATTTTGTTCCAAACCATTTTCTTGAAATTGATCCAATCAAACTTCAATTCATCATGATTTAAGCATATTCAAACATCCAATTTAATCAAATCATGCTCAAAATCAATTTAACCAAATTTTAAGCCCTAAACTTTTCATGCTCAAACCTTGCTCTAGATGCCATTGTTGGTTTTCTATTAAGGTCCCAAGATCAATAATAAGCATGAATCAAGTGCGAATACAAATCGAAGAAGTTTCGGAATACTCACATCGATCGGTTTAGCGACGCGTAGGCAACAAAAACTTTTCTTTTCCTCTTCACTGCATTCGGCAGTTCACTGCCAGTGCTCACTGGTTTTGGCCTTTTAGATCAACTTCGTCAGGCTCCAAGCTTCGTCGAACGATTCCCGGCTCATGGGTGGACTTCCCTATCACCTTCGCATGTCTCGTAAGTGTACTAGCACTTGTGATTTTGCCACAAAATCCCACTCTAGCTCCCCTAACTCACGGTTTCTACCCAGCTCAAACCAGTGAAGTTTTTGCCCTTTTGGGCGTGTGATGTAGAGAGAAAGAGAGAAGAGAAATGTGTGTTGAATTAGGTTGAAAAGTGTATCTAATACACTTATATATTTTTCCAAAAATAATTAAATGAATTACCACTTTTTGGCTTCCAAAAAGTCAAATGGTAAATGCTCAACAACCATTCCAACAACTACCATCAATCAATCACATCAATCAATCAAGTGTCACATCACTCAAAGTGACATGATTTGACGCTAGATGCAACTAGCGATTTGACGCTTGATATGACTTGTGTGCCACACTCGAATTCGAAATGCGAATGCGCTCGCAAATAATCTCGAGCTCGGGTTCGCTAATTCCAAATTAACGAATTTTCTGTTGCGACGTAATTAAAGGATTACGCCTAGCGAAATCACTATCGACGTCGCTAACGAATTAATTCTAAATTAATTCGTTCCCCCGAATTAAAATCTAATCTTAATTCCGTGTCGAAATCTAATTTTGTTTAATATATCAAATATATTAATTAACCGATTAATTCCAAATTAATCGTTCTTTCTTTAATTGATATTTTATCCCAGATAAAATATCTCCGCAATTAATCCCAGATTAATTTTCTCTCTCATCTAATTAATCCCAGATTAATTAAGAGTGCGAGTCATACGTCATCGGTGAATCTTTGGGAAGCGACCTATGAGATCCCCGGATATGTTGGCAGTAAATTCGGTCGTCGGACTATCCGAACACGTAAGTACCTCGTACTACGTTTTACCGATTTACAAGACAAGGTTGGCCTCTAGCAAAGCGCCATGCCTACCCAATTCTCCGGAAATATCCTTACAGGAATACAGGATCTGTATCAAACGTAGTATACGTAGTATTGCATATTTCTGTCCAGTATCAGATGATCACGTGCTAGGCCTGGGGCTGGAATTGTGTCTGCCCCGTACGAAGCACATGTCGGATGTCTGGTGACTAGTCTCTATAATCGGATAAACCTGACCTTGTCATTTTATCCTGATAGCTGCAGCATTTAAGAGAACCAGTCCCGTATCCTATGTGACCATCATCTCCATATGACTGGAGTGACACTTCTGTCTTGACATCACACCCAACACACTACGATTCTCAATATACCCAGCATTGGCATACACAGAACCTGTTAAAACCCTGGACGACCGCAACCAAAGTATATTGATTGTCGCAAGTATTAGCGGTGCAAGTCTCAAATTAAGACCAAATACACCTACCCTAATTTCGGACTTCCATAGACACATAGTCATACTACCAATGGAATTCCGAGGGGGTCTATCCAGAGCGAAGCTGTTTCCCGTACCATCGGTAAAAACACAACCTCCTATTACACTTGCTTTAGTATCCTATATCCAAATATATGAGAACTATGTCGTTGTGCCCTCACAACGCGCACAAGTGAAATACTAGTCTTTTACGTATTTATCGATGTCCAATCTCGATAATACTCTGACTAGGGATATTTAATGATTTATCCTTCGTGGACTGATACTGTCTCATATCATTCTCCGTCCAGGAACAAATCATAGGGACCTCTCATCATTTATACATCTAGGTGATCTAATCACAAATGATAAGAGTGCAATCTCCTTTATCACATAGTTAATTTGTACAACAACACAATGATCTGTAAAAATAGTGATTGTAGGCATTGCATTTTTGCATGTGAAACCCGATGATGAGTCTCAGTTGGAGGCACTACCTTTTTTAGTTAAGGATATTGCGGGAAACGGTCGTTAGAAGGGAATCGGTATTTCGTTAGATCCTTATTCACTTGTTTAGCGTCAAGCTCACTTATTGGACCTCCGTTTAGAGCACATTTGGCCCAAAAAACCCGCAAACCTTTTAACCTTGGCCCAAAACCCTTGCCACCCACCTAACCCACCATCACCAAGCCCACACCCACCATCACCTAACCCACGTAACTGCCCACTCCACAACACGTCTGGCCTTTTGCCACATAACCCAACCTTCACGCAAAAACCACAAACACTCAAAATAGCAGCCCCATTTGACGCATTAGGCACCTCTAAAACAGCCTCAAACTACATCATAATACCACCAAAAAAGACCCACGCATGTGTTCGTGTCAATTCTAGAGATCATTTATGCATCACACCACGACATGTCTACCTTAGCATATAGTTGTCTCTTTTTACCTTATGCATTTGTATTACCTCTTGAGTTATCTATTTCTACTATGCACTTAAGCGTCTTTCCTTAATATGCATGCTTGTATGAATGTTATTTGTGTGCGCTTCTGTACCTACCAATGTGAAATTGTATGCCTTCCGCATGTCAATTTATCTTTATGCATGAATTCGGACGTAGATTGTATGCCAATAGGTTAAATGCAAGTATGAAATTGTGTTATATGTAAACTTAGATATGAGTTTTGTACCTATGCATGTGAACTTAGGAGTAAATTATTCTTGGAAATATGTTGCTTAGGCTTGGTTGAATTATTGCACAAATCCTTTCATTACAAGTGACATAAGTAAGGGACCATTCCGAACCCAACGGTTTGAGGTCTTCCCTTGCGAGGGGTGAGTGCGGCCTTAATTCTTTGTCCCGGTTCACACCGGGTGGCGACTCCATTATTCTCCGGTTTAGTCCCCCGCGGGCTACTCCGTACTCCCAACCGGGCCGCGAGCCCGGGATAGTATGCGTCGCCCAGTTTCTGTGTCCCACAGTCTGGCGACTCCACTGGGGAAAATAGAGAATTGGCCCTGAAATAATGTCTTGTAGTGATTGTAATTCGTGCTTTAGTTAACTGTATCTACCGTAGGTTGAAAGGGGTTTAATCAAAGGCACTTTTAAGGCTAGGTAATGGTTTGGTGTCTTCCTTCATTCACTACCTTTCTATAAGGAAAAGTTGTGAAGGCACCTAGATAATCATGTACTTGTAGCTTAGTGTGATGGAATAATTTGGAGGACTCGTTGTTTATTCTTGACACCAAGCGATAAGAGCTTAATAGGCTTGGGTACTTAAGAGAGCCTCGCTCCATCCTCCCTTTGGGGAATCTACAACGGGAAATTTATTTGACAGTTAGTCACACGCCGTAACTCGTTGGCACGTACCGTAAGGTATAAAAAATGTGCGCTCACTTGGTCGCTTGAACCCCTGAGTGGGGAGACCTAGTTGTGGGCAATCATTCGTCGGTGAGAGCCTTTGTCTACACTCTTGCGAACCCACACGTAGATCGGGGTTGTATGACCTATAACAACTATTTCCTTGTGTTTGTGGGCCATCCTCATTTGGATGCAGTTGGACTTCTTGTCAGAAATGCGAACTTGTTGGGCCATTTAAACTGGGACGAGTTCATATCCTATGACAATTGGGCCAAAAGCTTCTGAAATGTCGATGGGCCACTCTATAGAAATTATTATTTTATGTTTGCATTACCTTTTGTTTATGCTTGTGTTTGGGAACATCGTCGTTTGGATCCATTTGGACCATTTGTCATGGGATGTGGGCTTGTTGGGCCATTTAAACTGGGACAAGAACGTATCCTATGACGATTGGGCCAAAGGCTTCTAAATATTGATGGGCCATTTTGTGCTTGTGTTCGGAACATTACCATTTGGATTTAGTTGGACTCCTTTCCATGAGGTGTGAACTTGTTGGGCCATTTAAACTAGGACGGGTTCACTCCTATGACAGTTAGCCCAAAAGCTTCTAAAATGATAATGGGTCGATTTTTTTGAAAATTTTAATTGATTTAGTATGTTCTATATGTTACATGCATATACATTCATGTTAACACCCTCTATGTTTATAAACGACATCAAAGATTCTCGTTGGGTTAGGGAAGAGAGAAGACTCATTAAAAGACCGGTAATAGATATGAGTACATCCGATAATGAGGTATCCCGGATAGATCAGTTGGAGAATGGTTTCGCCAAGATTACTGAACAATTGCAAGCCTTGACTACTGCCATGACAAATATGGTTGTGCCCCGTGCTGGGGGAAACTCTGAGAATGTAAGACGTGAGGAGCCTCCGAATGGGTTGGGGGATGACATCCCCGCTTTTGATGATGATATGGCTGATTATGCCACTGGGAGAACAGTTGGGTCTCAGGTAGAATTGCAGAAATTCCGTGACCAGGTAGAGTCTGTTACCTGTAAGATGAAGGGTAAGGATGAAGACTTACTAGACTATGAGGCGATGACCTTTGAGGAACAGTTGCCTGCTCAGTTCAGAATGCCCGACATGGCCAAATTTAACGGGAATGGGGATCCGAGGGTCCATCTCCGTCAGTATGTTTCAGTTATGAGTTCAGTGGGTTTATCCAAGCGCCAGGTCCAGAAAGTGTTCGGGATGTCGCTCGAGGGGGCACCCGTAGTGTGGTATCATAGCCTTGAGAAAAAAGTTAAAGAAGATTGGAAGGAATTGGTAGATGAATTTCTAAAACAGTATGTTACGGACTTGGAGATTGATTTGTCACTCCGAGATTTGGAGAACACTAAGCAGAAGCCGGATGAGAGCTTCAAGGAGTATGTAGACCGCTGGAGAGGTCAAATTTTGAAAATGCAGACTCGGGCTTCAGAGAATGACCAGATTAAGATGATTATCAAGGGTATTAAGCCCTCAATTTATGGCAAGCTGAGGAGGATGACCATCATGATTGTGGATTTCCGACAGTTAAGAGAGACTGTTATGGATATTGAAGAAGAGGAGGCTGAAAATAGAAAGTTTTATGGCCAGAATAAAAGAACTTTTGGGGGCATTCTGAGACCAAGCCCACTACGGCCGAGGTCGCTACCATCAGAAATAGGCGATTCCCTAATCTTGGTAGACCTATGTAAAAGGTGCTTGAGAAGTTGAAAGGACAAGGACTCCTGAAGCCTTTAGACCATAGACCAATCCCAAACCTTGTGCCACACTACTTTGACCTGAACCAATATTGCCACTTCCACCAACAAAAAGGCCATGACACTGACAACTGCCCCCGCCTTAGGCATGAAATCCAAAACCTCATCGGTGCTCACAAAATACCCGACCCAGAGAAAGAACAACCCAACACACACAGAAACCCTCTACCAAACTACCACTTTGTTCCACCACCCACCTACATGATCAACTCTGGCCTACCGAAACCTTCACGCAAAAACCACAAACACTCAAAATAGCAGCCCCATTTGACGCATTAGGCACCTCTAAAACAGCCTCAAACTACATCATAATACCACCGAAAAAGACCCACGCATGTGTTCGTGTCAATTCTAGAGATCCTTTCTGCATCACACCACGACATGTCTACCTTAGTATATAGTTGTCTCTTTTTACCTTATGCATTTGTATTACCTCTTGAGTTATCTATTTCTACTATGCACTTAAGCGTCTTTCCTTAATATGCATGCTTGTATGAATGTTATTTGTGTGCGCTTCTGTGCCTACCAATGTGAAATTGTATGCCTTCCGCATGTAAATTTATCTTTATGCATGAATTCGGACGTAGATTGTATGCCAATAGGTTAAATGCAAGTATGAAAATGTGTTATATGTAATCTTAGATATGAGTTTTATACCTATGCATGTGAACTAGGAGTAAATTATTCTTGAAAATATGTTGCTTAGGCTTGGTTGAATTATTGCACAAATCCTTTCATTACAAGTGACATAAGTAAGGGACCATTCCGAACCCAACGGTTTGAGGTCTTCCCTTGCGAGGAGTGAGTGCAGCCTTAAATCTTTGTCCTAGTTCACACCGGGTGGCGACTCCATTATTCTCCGGTTTAGTCCTCCGTGGGCTACTCCGTACTCCCAACCGGGCCGTGAGCCCGGGACAGTATGCGTCGCCCAGTTTCTGTGTCCCACAGTGACGCTATGGGTCATAATTGTCCAACATTAAGAAATTAATTAAAAGCCCATTGGACTTTAATTAAATTAACATTGGATGTTAATCGGGCTTTAAGACCCGTAACGATTAAATTTGAAATTTAAGTCGTAAAGGTTCGTCAAATAAAGTGTAGTATTTAATTTGGAATTAAATAGTGAATTACTATTAAATACATATTAAATTGGATTTAATGTTGTAGTTTAATTTAATTCAAGAATTCGTACTTTAAGTACTTATTCGCAAAATGAGTTTGACTCGCGCAAAATCAAATCGTTGTTTGAACATTGGATGGTCATTAATTATCAGATTAATTAATTGGATTAGATTGATTGATAACATGCTTGAGTGAATACATGGTTTCGATGCATGAATAATGTATATCGGATGGATATTAGATGGGTGGGGAAATTTTGGAAATTGTTGTAATAAATTTAGAATTTATTAATTGGACCTGCGTGTCCTGCCTATTACCTCCTTACTCTATGTATTTCTCTTCTCACCTATTCCCCTCAATGTAAATGAGGTTCCTTTAGAAGTGTTATGTAACAGGTAGAAGATATACTTGTGCTAGCGGGAGAGAGGAAACATAGAGATTTATTCTAGGAACAATGTGTTGAGTATCCATCCGCATATCATTATTATTTATTTATATACGCCTTATTATGTGTTTAGAATGCATGTTTAAGGGTGTATGATGATGAGACCTTAACAGAGATAATAAATTGGTTGCCAATTTGCACGCGAAAAACCCTCACAAAATATTAAGCGTTTTTCCTTCCATTGAGTGATTCTTACTCAAGATCTAAGACTGGCATTGGTTTGTTGGCCAAAGTCAAGGCCTTTTTCCGTCGAGGATGTGTTTGAATCACGAGAGCTTTGTTTCATATCGGTGTATTGTCCAAGTTGTGGTTTGTTGGCCAAAGTCAAGACCACTTCTTGTCCATCGACATTGATTACGAAGCTTTCTATGGTCAATGGGTCACGCTTAACTGGGATCACTAAGTTTGTTGTGCCAAAGCCAAGGCTTAGTTGATTCAGAGGAAAAAGGTTAGGCAATATATTGGATATATTGGCATATATAAGATATATGTTTCGGACTTCGATGTTCCCCTACTGGATCTAGGCATTGGATGAGATCCAATTGATCTTAGAGATCTACCTAGTTAATTATCATACAATTTGTTGGCCAAAGTCAAAATTGTGTGCTATTTAACCGGATCCTAGCCTACTAGGAAACACGGTTTCCCGAGTACTCGACAGAAGGTTAGAGGCTCGCCGAAAAATAGTGGGAGGCAAGTATTGAATTGCAATATTCGTTTAGTAACTTGCCATACGCGCTCATTTCAAATATTACGTCAAATAAATTATTTATTAGTTGGACTAATATTTAATTGTTGTTTTTATAAACAGTTGGACTGTATTCAAACTATTCATTTATAGTTGATTATATAATTGGTTTATAGTAATCAATATATTTGAATTTAATTGATCATTTATAGTTGATTATATAATTAGATTATAGTAATCAATATAATTGAATTTAAATTATTAAATTATAGTTGATTATATAGTTGGACTAAAGTAATCATTATAATAAATAGTACCTAAATAGTTGATTAAATAGTTGGACTATTAGAATCAAGATAAAATTGAAAGATTATAATTTAAAACATAATCCTTGGGAAGATGTATTTAAATGGTTTAATTTTCAAATTGGGAATAAATTTCAGGATGGTCCTGGAAACTAATAAGTTACTTTATTTGATAAAATAACATATTAGGCCTAAGCCCGGAGTTAAGCAAATAATAGAGCATGATATTTGGAATATTCATGTGATGATAACTTTAGTACTTAATCCATTAAACTTTCCGCATTAGACTCATTAATTTCTTAATCAGAAATAAAGATTAGATCCTTAAAGTATGATAATGAAATTGAAGGATCTTCATAGATCTATTTTAGATCTTTGATGTACTAAATTACAATATAAACTCTTGGAGAGTTAATGATTGTTCTCAATGAGACCAAGTCAAAGTTTGCAATAAGGCAAGAAGCGCAAGACGCATCTTATTTCGACATTCCGGAAGGCCAATGCTTTCCCAAAGGCTTCTGAGTGTGAAAAGGGTAAAGGCAAAATCATTATAATCTTCTGGGAAGATAAAAGACATATCCCAAAATGGCTGCCTAAAATGTAGCAAACGGGATCGCGGAAGCATGACTGCCGTTATGAAGGAATTGAAAACGGGCAAGGCTCTGACTTCAAATATGTTTTTCATAAATATGTTCACTACTAGTATTAAAATTGCATTTTAGATACTTAGTGTGATACATAAATATGTACTGATATGTAGAATCTGCTATGAGCAGGATACTGACTTCAGTTGAGATTCATCTGCGAATTGAAAACGGGACGAAAGTCGTTGTTTTAACCGTAGACACCTAAGTTTAAGAACTACCCTTTGGATGTGTACCTAAATTGGGAAACTATTATAATGTAACTAGTTTGACTACAATTATTATCTTTATATCAATTTTTAACCCGCTGCGGGTAAACCTTATATTCTAGAACACTAAAGTGTTTTATTATATAAAGATGATATTGAGAGTATGACTATGTGTCTATGGAATTTCGAAATCAGGGTAGGTGTATTGGTCTTAACCTGAGACTTGCACCGCTAATACTTGCGACAATCAATATGCTTTGGTTTTAGGTTGTCCAGGGCTTTAACAAGTTCTGTGTACGCCTTTGCTGGGTATATTGAGAATCGTAGTGTATTGGGTGTGATGTCAAGACGGAAGTATCACTCCAGTCATAGTGGAGATGATGGTCACGTAGGATACGGTACTGGTTCTCTTATGTACTGCAGTCATCGGGATAAAATGACTAGGTCATGTTTATCTGATTATAGAGACTAGTTACCAGACATCCGATATGTGATTTGTACGTGGCAGACACAATTCCAGCCCCAGGCCTAGCACGTGACATCCGATACTGGATCGAAATACGCAATACTAAGTATACTACGCCTGATATAGATCACTATATTCCTGTAAGGATATTTCTGGAGAATTGGGTAGGCATGGCGCTTTGCAAGAAGCCAACCTTGTCTTGTAAATCGGTATAAACGTAGTATTAGGTACTTACGTGTTCAGATAGTCTGACGACTGATTTTACTACCAACATATCCGGGGATCTCATGGGTCGCTTCCCGAAGATTCACCGATGACGTATGACTCGCACTTTATTAATCTGGGATTAATTAGATGAGAGAGAAAATTAATCTGCGATTAATTGCGGAGATATTTTATCTGGGATAAAATATCATTTAAAGAGAGAAATGATTAATTTGGAATTAATCGATAAAATAATATATTCAATATATTATACGAAATTAGATTTTGAGGCGGAATGAAAATTAGATTTTAATTCGGGCGAAAGAGTTAATTTAGAATTAATTCGTTAGCGATGTGAATAGCGATTTCGCTAGGCATAATCATTTAATTACGTCGCAACGGAAAATTCGTTAATTTGGAATTAGTGAACCTGAGCCCGAGATTGTTTGCGAGCGCATTCGCATTTCGAATTCGAGTGCGGCCCACAAGTCACATCTAACGTCAAATCAATCGTCATTCAAGTGATAGATTTCTTTCACTTTGAGTGATTGACACTAGTCACTATTCATGAGTGATGTGAGATGTGAGTTGATGGAAAGCATTTGATGGCTTGAAAGATATTTAACATTATTTTATTAATGTTATTTGACTTTCAAAATTTGTGTATTAGATACACTTATTCCATTACAACCAACTAACTCATCTCTCTCTCTTTTACTATTACTCTTTCTCTCGGCCATTTGGCCATTTTTTCTCTTCTGTTTTCTGCTGCAGTTTGCCGAGAATGTGAAGGAGAAATAGGGCAATTTTTGTGGCAAAAATTGCCAAGTGCTAACACACCTTTTGAGCCTTGCGAAGGTGATAGGGAAACCAACCCGTGGGCTTGGAATCACCACCCAAAAGCTTGGAGCTTGGACCGAAAATGGAGAAAGAAAAATAGTGGATTGCCGAGCTTCATGGAGGGTAGAAAATGCATTTTTGTTCTTCACCGTATCACCTCAACCGATCATTGTGAGTATTCTGCAACTCCTTAATGTATTCACATGTTTTTTTATGCTTGATTATTCGATCCTTGGGACTGTAGAACTCCAACACACCTGGTAACGCAATAAACGCATCCGCAGTATTGATCATTTCATGGATTTGTTCAGACATATCTGATACAATACGTTCATCTCCATTTGTTGGTCCAATTAATTGTTCATCCGCCAAAGGTTTTGGAATGAATCCCAAAACATGACCGCCACCTTCCTGAACTGCTTTTGAAATGATTCCCATCATTCCAAGATTGCCACCGCCATATACTAGGTGCATATTTCTCTCTGCTATGACTCTCCCCAATTCCTTTGCAGCCTCAATGAATTCTGGTTTATTACCAGAATTGGATCCACAGAAAACACAAATTTGCTTGACTCGCTGCTGTGATGTTGCTTCCATTTTCTTTCTTTTATTTGGACGTATATTTGGATGTGTCGAAGAAAGAAATGTAGAGCTGACTTTATAGAACCTGAAAATGGGTGAGTAATAATAGCACTAGTACCTGCCAAATGACAATTATTAGATGAACGTTAAAATAAATCGTGAAAAATTTAAAAAGTTTAGATCTTGTCGGCGAAAATAAAGGAAATAAAAACAGAAAAGCAAATCAAAGAAATAATTAAGGCAACAGAATTGTGTACGCAATAAGCCACTCGCTTAGTATAAATTCATAAGGATGCGTCTCAAGAATTCATTCTTTACTCAGCCATCACAAATGAATTAGCTCTTATCTTTGCCAAACACCATTCCTCTTGTCTTATGCTTTGGTTGAGCTTTTCCCTACAAAAATAACACACAAAATTAAAAACTCTACAACATGTATACACAAAATTTAAAAATAGAAAATACAACAAAGTGCATGGGTTGCCTCCCTGCTAGCGCTAAATTTTTCATCTTCAGCCAGACGTGACTGAAATCTATCTGTCAATGAGGTTTCAGCATCGTTTTGGAAGTTCGATTAACGACAATCCCGTGAGCGTTGCTTTTGAAGGGTCTTTTCCAACGGTAAAGTGGCAAAAAATATTTTGTCCCATTCAGTGCTTGTGCCACCTTTTTAACCTTTGTTGCTCCAGTGGTTCCTGAAAAGAACGAAAGAAAATCAGGAGGTCTCGTATGGTGCTTGACTTGGAATGGAAGTTCCATTCTTTCAAGCTTCTGGGTGATATCTTTGATTTGTACTCCCCAAAACCGTTATGTTTCTTCTGAATGTATTGGATTCTCAATAAGTTCAAACATTTGCTCCTCCATTTGCTATGTTTCTTGCTCCACCTTTTCTTCACAGATATATTTAGGATTTTCGCATTCAATTCTTCATTTGTCAAGTATCAACGTGAGGATGTAAAGATGTGTCTGACATTAGGTCTTCATCCTCTGAGGCTGATGTGATTGGCTCAGATAGATCTTCTTCAAACATTTGTGCAAAGCATTCTCCAAGATCTTCATTTTGAGGCTGAAAAGTTTCATCCTCCTTTGTTGATGCAGTTGGTACAAACAACTTAGCTTCATCCTCGTTAGAATCTGAATAATAAAAGTCAAATCGAGACTTTGTCGGTTCGGGTTCCTGAATTGATACCTCAGATTCCTGATACTGCTCAGCCTCATACTTTTCTAAAGTGTCATTGTGAAATGCTTGGTCATCTGAAAATGCTTCTTGAGGTATAAAGTTCTGGTTTTCTGTTAATTGTCTGATATGATCTGTCATTCTCTGTATGGATTCTGTTTGACTCTGAATACTTTCGAGTTGATTCTGGAATGTTTCAAGCATTGTATCCAACTTTTCATCTTGTTTTTTGAACAAATCTTTGAGCATGTCAATCATCTGATCTTCTTCTTATTGTTCTGATTGTTGATGAAGATCATTATAGGTGGGTGGTGGATAAGATGGAAAATGTGGTTATGTGAAATGTGATGGCTCGTCATACCATGAAGGATCTTGATAGCTCTGCCACCCTGGATGGTAGTTGTATTCGCAATAATCTCTAGGGTGGTTACCATTACATATGTCACATCTCCCCATTGCGTTCTGTTGAGAAAATGTAGTATTGCTTGGTTCTGGCATCCAGTGATAGTCGTTGGGCTGTACAACAGGCCTCAGAAAACCGGACTGTTGCTCCCAGATTTGGGGTGTATCTTCTAGTAAAGCTCGAAATCTTTCAATCTCCCAATAATGTTCCATTTTTCAATCACCTGAAAACAAAAGAAAGAAATAAAAATTACAGATAAAAATAAAGAAAATTAGATACAAGTAAATTAGATAGCTCAAAATTAATAACTCAAGAAAAATAAGTCCCCGGCAACGGCGCCAAAAACTTGACCGGCGTAAACACACACGTATAACGCAAGCGCACGTATCGTTCAAGTAGTATAAAAATATCGATCACACGAGGACTTAATTCCTACTGTTGTTATTAATTATTGAATCTATTTATTTGCAAATATCTAATTGAGGGTGAAGAGAATGATTGCTTGATTGATTTGGTTGATTGTAGATTTGCTAAATAAATAAAAAGACAAAAGAAAATACTAAGGAAAATAACAAAAGACACAAAGATCTAGGGTTGTGAATCCTTCTAATATCTTTTAAAAGATGAAGTGATTATTTTATGTTTGTGTAATAAATCGGTTACTAACCTGGAACACGAAATTATGCGAAAGCCTCTGTCGATGGTCAGACCCAAATACCCAGTTTAACCCAATTGAACCATATGTCTATGTCAACCAAATTATATGGATTCATTAAGTTTAAGTTCCAATTATGGTTACCCCCGCCCGACAGGTTTATGTCTATCCTGTAAGGAAATCTATTAAAGGGTTATCTATCCTCAAGGAAGATCGTGGGCTATTAAGTCTAAGGCAGAAACCTAAAATCCCTATGTCTAGTTCATTTTAGATTTACCATATCAATCTTATTGGTGATCAGACAACAAGAAGCATTAAGCTTAAGACTTAATAAGTAAACCTTTAAATTACCCAAACTATAAAATAACCCCTTATAAACCAGTGATATTAGAATTCATCACAACCCCAGATAACTAACACATAACTAGGGCTAGTAAAAACTTAAAAGTAAAAGACATAAAGTAAAAATGCTAAAAAATAAAAGACATAAAGTAAAAGCTGAAAAGTAAATTAAAATAAAATGCTAAGGTAAAAGGATCAACTTTTACTATTTACTGTTTAGATATCTCCCTTAATATAATATATTAACTTGTGATTATTTTACCAACCAGCCATATAGGCGGTAACCTGATTAAGTCAAATTAAGTCCAACCAGCCATAAAGGCGGAACCAAAATAAACCTGCCATATAGGCGGTAAGAAAATTTAATTACCAACCGACCAATCTGGCGGTATCCTTGATTATTCAGGTTTAAACCAGATTAAAATGATTTACCAACTGACCAATATGGCGGTATCCTTTTTAAGTCAATATTTTAAATAGTGAATATATTATTTTTAAGGGAGATTAATCTAAATAGTAACAGTAAAAGAATTACCTTTCACCCTAGTTGGGGAAGTTACCTCCTCATGGTGAATTGTAAAAACTATAAAAAGTAAGAAAGTAAATTACTATTATTACAGAACGTAATTAAAATTATTTAAAAAACTAAAAACTAAAAGAAACTAGATAGAAAACTCCTTATTTACATCAGAGAATTCAGAGAGAATGGTACATCTAAAACTGAAACATCGAGCTGAATTTATAGGCCTCGGTAGGCTCTGGGCGTCGCGACGCCAAGGCCTTTGGCATCGCTACGCCAGCTTCTTTTGGACGTGGCATGCTGAGGTGATGACTCGTGGCGATTCTGGATAAGGTGATAAGGTGACATGTGGCAAGGTGGTTGGATCTCAATTATTATGACATGTGGCAGCTTCTGATTGGTCGGTTCAGATTCTTATCCGCCACGTGTCAGATAAGGATAAGTTAGTCAATAATTGATGCTGACATGGCGACACGTGGCAATTTGACTGTCGGCACCATAGAATTGCGACACGTGGCATGCTATGATTGGTTGATGATGACGTGGCAGCCACGTGGCACTTTGACTTGGTCAACAGGTGATATGGATGATGACGTGGCAATGACGTGGAGTGACATGTGGCAACACGTGGTGATGGCGACTGTCGGCACCGTAGGATGATGACACGTGGCACGACACACGTTAGCAGATCGGCTGTGATGGTGACACGTGGCACGGCGCACGTTAGCAAAGTCAAATTTTCTCAGATTCTGATTTATGGACCCGGCGCATGTTAGCACTGTTCGGTGCATGTTAGGCGTCGCGACGCTGAAAATTACCAAAATGCCCTTTTTTTCATTTTTCCTCTATTTTGGCCCCAATTGCTTCAAATACTTCCCAAACTTTATTTATCTGCAAAACAACACAAAACACATCAAAATGTTCACAAAACCCGAGAAACTATACAAAATATTAGGTTAAATGAGTGGGAAATAGTGATATAAATACCACTAATCACTCCGACCCATGAGCGTCGCGACGCTCGCTTGAGCAAAACTAGGCAGAGAGCATCCTCTGTTTCGCATCGCGACTCTAGGGGCTTAACGTCGCGACGCTAGCTCATTTTTAGGGCCAACACTAATTTCCCATCTTCACTTCCAAATGTTTACAACACCAATATAGTTATTTCAACTATAATTACACTAATCATCAATAACATAACTTTTCATCATCACCAAAACATTCATTCCCTAGACTCCAACTTAGTTCAATGCCTAAGGATTTCACAAATTGAGGTTTCTCACAATCACTATTTTCTTAGCTTAAAAATCATCTAATCACCTTCAAACCCAAGTCATCAACATTATCTATCATCAAGTTATCATAACTCAACATATCAAGATTTGGGTCAAGTATTTCCTTACATTGAATCAATTTCTTTCTTCACAATTAGAACCTCCAAGCTTCTTTTTCTTCTTCCTAGGTTTGATTAGGGTTAGATTACTCTGATTATCTTTGTAAATTGCAAGGAAGTGAGAGTCTTCTCCTTTTCTTTCCACAACTTTCGACCAAATGGGGAAAATGAGGAATTTGTTCATTTCTTTCACTCTTTTAAGTGATATAGTAAGTAAAGAGAAAGTCTTGATAATTTTAGATTTTTCTAGAATTGGAGGACTTGGGCCAAAATGTGGGATTCTTGTTGGGCTTATTGGGCTAGTTGAATTAGTTGGAAATATGGCCAAATTTTATCCCTAAAACACTTAGGCCCAATAAACTAATACTAAGCCTGCTAGGCCCATAATCGAATAAGGTTCATAGGTCTCTAAATCGTCTCCAAAAATTTTCATTAATGCTGGAGGAACAATTTTCTATGTCACCCAGTTTACGACTTGGGTTGTGTTGGACAATTATGACCTATAGCATCACTATTTGTAAAAGACATGGTTTTCTTTATACAAATTAACTATGTGACAAAGGAAATTACTATTTTATCATTTGTAATTGGATTACTTGGATATATAAATGATAAAAGTACATATGATTAATACCGGATTAATAAGATATGAGACAGTATTAATCCACGAAAGGTTTAATTCGTGAAGAATAGAGAATGCGATTAATTTGGAATTAATCGGTAAAATAAATTTAATAGTTAAATTGGATTTTTCAATTTAATTTATTTATTTGGTCTAAAATAATATATTGGATATATTAATTGATATTGGATTTCAATGCGGAATTAAATTGGATTTTAATTCTAGCGAACGAATTAATTTGGAATTAATTCGCAAGCGACTTTCGTAATAATTTTGCGAGGCATTATTATTTAATTAAATTGGATTTAATTACGTCGCGATGGAAAATTCGTTTAGTCGGATTAAATGAACTGGGCCTAAAGTGTGTTGTGTAAGCCAACCAAATTTTGAATTTAAAATGGTGGGACCCACTTTACTTACATCACATGTCACTTTTATGATGGAAGTGGTTGGCAACATTAAAGGTTGGACTTTAAACACATCACACAATTTTTATAAAATTTTTTAAAAACTTTAAAATAACTATTCCTCATTCTCTCTCTTTGGGCATGACTTGCCTTTCTTCTCCATTGATTTTTTCTTCAAAACTCTTAAAAGCTAGCACTTAAAGGAGTCTTGTGAGGTGAAAGGGAAACTCACCCTTGAGTTTGGAATGCAAAAGAAAGCTTGGAGCTTCCACACATCCATGGAAAAGTTTTGAATCTAATCCGATCAATGTGAGTATTTCCGCAACTCCCTTTGATATATTCACACACAAATCAATCTTAGTGATCTTGTGGCATGTGTAGGACACTAACAATGGTATCAAAGTCATCCTAAGCTTGATTTGGATTCTAGGGTTTATATACTTTAATTTGGGATTTTTTGCTTGGAGCATTGATTTAACTAAATTAGATATGTGGTTGTGTTTGTATAATTTTGAATTGGATTTTTACATCTTTGGAATTGAGAAAAATTGATTAGATCAAAAATCCCAAATTTCTTATCATGGCCGAAAATATACCCTAGGAGTGCTCATGGTGATTTTTTGAAAATTAGACAATTGGATGTGTTGTTGGCATGAAATGTATGTTAGATGTTGATTTAATTGGATTGAAATCAAATTGCATGATAATTTCTTGTCAATGACGTGAGCCTAAGCATGTTAGAATGAATTGTTTTGCTTCAATTTGTGTTGGACATGAATTGAAATGTAAAGTATGATTAATTAAATTAATTAGTATTTTGGAAATATTAGATTAATTGATTAATTATACTAATTGCACTTTAATTAGATTAATATGAAATTTGGAATGATATATTAATTTAAATTTTTTGTATTTGGGCTTAATGGGCTTGTTTAGGCCAAGTTTGGTTTTGGACAATTGGGTTGGATCCAATTGGGCCTAAAACCATTTCCATAAAGTCCAAATATGACATTGGGACTTTAAAATTTTAATTGGGCCTAATGGGCCTAAATTGATTTTGTGGCATTGGGTGATTCCTAACTTGGGCCTTGGCATCTTGGGTTGGATCCATAATGGCCAAAGCGCATGCCTAAAGAATTAATTTAAAGCCCATTGGACTTTAATTAAATAGTATTGGATGCTAATTGGGCCTTTGAGACCCATTTAGATTAGATTTGGAATCCAAGTCTAAAAGGCACCATTAAAAGTGTAATTATTTAATTTAAAATTAAATATGAATTAGTATTGGATACAATTTAAATTGGATTTAAAATTATAGTTCGATATAATTCAAGAATACGTACTTTGAGTATTTATTCTTAAACGAGTTGGACTCGCGCAAATCAAATCGTTGTTTGAACATTGGATGGTCATTAATTCAAAGATTAATTAATTGGATTAGATTGATTCAATAACATGCTTTATGTGAATACTTGGATGTATTTGTATGAATAATGTATATCAGATGGATATTAGAAGGGTGTGGGTAATTTTGGAAATTGTTGTAATAAATTTAGAATTTATTAAATTGGACATGCGTGTCCAGCCTATTATCTTCTATTCTCTTTCTATTTCTCTTCTCACCAATTCCCCTCAATTCAAATGAGATTTCTTTTAGTGTTATGTAATTGGGTAGAAGTATGTATAGTGCTAGCGGGAGAGAGGAAAGTGAGAGAATTGTTTTAGGAACAAATTGTATTGTATATCCATTTGTATATCATTATTAATTTATTTGCACCTTATTATGCTTTTAGAATGCATGTTTAAGGGTGTATGATGAGACCTAATCAAAGATAATAAATTTTTTGCAAATTTACGCGAAAAACCCTCATCAAATATTAAGTGTTTTCCTTCCATTGAATGGTTCTTTCTTAAGATCCAAGATTGGCATTGGTTTGTTGGCCAAAGTCAAGATCAATATCCATCGCGGATGTGTTTGAACCACGAAAGCTTTGTTCTATATCGCATGTCTTGGGCGGTTGTGACTTGTTGGCCAAAGTCAAGGTCACTTCTAGTTCATCGACTTGGATTACGAAGCTTTCCAACTGTCAATGGGTCGCACTTAACCGGAATCATTAAGTTTGTTGAGCCAAAGCCAAGACTTAGTTGATTCAGAGGAAAAGGTTAGGAAATATATATCGGATATATATCTTGAACTTGGAGGTCCACCTACCGGATCTATGAATTGGATGGGATCCAATTGATCTTAGAGATCTACCTAGTTAAGTTTCATACAGCTTGTTGGCCAAAGTCAAGGTTGTGTGTTATTTAACGGGATCCTAGCCCACTAGGAAACTGGGTTTTTCAAGTACTCCACAAATGGTTAGAGGCTCGCCGAAAAATAGTGGGAGGCCAGTATTAAAATTGCAATTTCGTTTAATACTTGCTTACACGCGCTCTTTTATTTTATTTATCGTCGTTATAAATATATATATTAGTTGGAGTAATATTAAATATTGCTTTCTTTGAACAGTTAGACTGTACAAGACACTACTCCACTTGTAGTTGGTTATATAGTTGGACTATAGTAACCATTACATTTTGAGTGTACCTGATATCGTTGATTGGATAGTTGGACTATTGCAATCGAGATGGCTGGAAAGATTAGCGTTAAGAGACATAATCCTGGGTGAAAATGTCTTTAACGGTGTAAATTTTCAGATTGGGAAATGAATCTCAAGATAGTCCTGGGAGCTGAGAAGTTACTCTATTGGATAGAGAAACCTCACGGGCCTTGAGCCCGGAGTTGAGCAAATAGTAGAGCATGAGCTTAGGAAGACTCATCGTGATGATAACTTTAGTGCTTAAACTGTTATGTTTGCCGCAATGACTTCTTAATTTAATCACGAGAACAAAGGATTGGATCCTTATAGTATGATTTTGAAATTGAAGGATCTTCATATATCTAACCTTCGATCTTAGAAGTACGAAATACAAAAGAAGCTTGTTCACTAACGTATGTCAGAAAGTACATCTATCGAGCACTAGGTGTCACAGATGATTGCTGACATCAAACAGCTAGGTTAGCTGGGCATTACCTACGAGGCTGAGACTTCCATAGATTTGATCTTACAGTCTCAGCCCGAATGCCGGGGCGGGTTCATCATGAACCAAGAGAAAACTATTGGAGAGTTAATGGCTATGCTCAAGGAGGCAGAGCCAGAGCTTCCAAAAGGGCAAGAAGCGCAAGGCGCATTGTAGGACACAGAAATCAGTGACGCAGTCCCAGGCTCGCGGCCTGGTTGGGAGTACGAAGTAGCCCGAGGGGGACTAAACCGGAGAACTAAAAATGGAGTCGCCACCCGGTGTGAACCAGGAAAATGATTTAAGGCCGCACACACCCCTCGCAAGGGAAGACCTCAAATCGTTGAGTTCGGAATGGTCCCTTACTTATGCCACTTATAGTGAAAGGATTTATGCTATAGTACAACCAAATCTCATGCAACACATACCAGATAATTTAAACAACATGCAAGTTTGCACACCATAATCGTAAATGAAAGAAATGAAGGCAAAATACATAATTCATGAACGTATTATGCAATAAAGTGCAATAATGTAACTAGTAACAACTATAAAGGCATTAATAATAAAAGCGAGCACACAATCTCATGAGCATATCGAATAAATAAATGCGGAAAATATAAATAAACAATAACGGTAAAGGCATAAATATTAAAGAGAGCTAACTAAGCATATGATGGGGAAAGGAATGACTAAGAGAATAAACATGCATGAAACATGATGAAGGAATCTGTCCAGTGTGTGTGCGTTCATGTAACGTTCGTAAACACGTTCAAACGGTAAACATAATGCAAGCGTTCGAATAGCGTTTGATAACACGTTCGAACGATAAACAGAATGTCTGCGTTCGTATAGCGTTTGATAACGCGTTCGAACAGGATGAGACCTGATGCATGATACAATAAAATGCATGCACGTTCGAGAAGCGTTATGAGACACGTTCGAACAAAAATAAGACAGAATTCATACGTTCGTGTAGCGTTCGTAAACGCGTTCGAACGGAATGAGGCATGATGCATACGTTCGTATAGCTTTTGGAAACACATTCGAACGAGATTGCCAAAATGGCATCTGAAATGACACAAACACATGTATGGGTGAATAAATACACGATGTAGGACCTAGTATGCCCGATTGAACATATTTCACATTCAATCGAGTGCACCTCGTCTGGCGCGGCAAAACAACGTGGTAAAGGTAGCCTTTAGGCATTTCCCTCGAATAGAGGACCTTTAATCCACCCTAGTTAGCCCATGAGCACTAGAATGCAATATATGCGTAAATAAAGAAATGATATGCAAAGGGTAAATGACATAATAAAATGTGCGGCAAAACATCGTGGTAAAGGTAGCCTTCAGGCATTTCCCTCGAATAGAGGACCTTTAATCCACCCTAGTTAGCCCATGCGCATTATATTACAATGCATACTAATGAATGAGACAATAATGTGGAACTCCGTATATCCGATTAAACATATCTCACATTCAATCAAACATACTTTGTCCGGCACGGCAAAACATCGTGGCAAAGGTAGCCCTTTGGCTTTTCATCCCTCAAAATGGAGGACCTTTAATCTACCCTAGCTAGCCCATGCGCATTACATTACCATGCATAAATAAGTAACATGCAGAAAGCAATAATATACTAACGACTAAAACATGCTTAAAAATAAATAACATACTAACGACTAAGTCATGCTTAAAAAGCAAGGTTGGATGAAACGAAACATGTGAATCTCTCAAGTGGTACGTAGCATTGTATCCCGAGTGCAAACCGCAATACCGTCCATTCGGATTCGGCTACGGAATTTACGTCCGGGTTTCCATCCGATATACCACAAGAGAGAACACATATTCCGTTCATCCGGAAATCACATCATGCACCAATCCACAATACTCATATGAAATAAAGTACTAAAATAAATGAAAACAAAGGATAATAAATAAAGAAGGTGCCCTCACGTCTAACCTCTTTAGTCGTCTATCGGAAGTACGGTATGCGGTTTTCGGAAGGGTTGATGCTCATCAATTCCTCTGGTTCACTAGTTTAATGTTTCCTTTCGCTGTTTCGTGGTTTTAAGTCATCGTTTCCTCTGTTTCTCTGCTATTTTATGCGGTAATTTGGGCAATTTCTGGGTTGTTTTCAGTGCAGTTTGTGAAGGGTGTATGCGGCAGTTTGTGGGGTAGTTTGTGGTGTGGTTTGTGCGTGAATGTGAGGCAGTTTGTGGTGTGGTTTGTGTGTGAATGTGAGGCAGTTTCTGGTGTGGTTTTTGCGTGAATGTGAGGCTGATTTGTTTATGTGATGAAGGTTTGTGTGTGTTTATTTGGCGCAGGTGTGAGACGAGTGAGAGAGTGATTGGCGTGAAGCTTAGGGTTTATTTCTCTTTTGTGAGTAGATGTGAGAATGAGCTAGGTGTTATAAGGTTGGTTTAGCCTTCTTTTTATAATGGTTTGCTAGGGTTTCTAGGTAAGGAAGGGAATCCTCAAAAAAAGGTAAGTGTTTTGATTGGTTTATGAAAAGAAAAGATGGGTTTAATTTAGGGAGTGAATATCTTAATTGGTGTTTGATTAGGGAAGGGATTTGATTAGATTAGGAAGGGATTTGATTGGATTGGGAAGGGATTTGATCTAATTAATTTAGTTTAATTTGTGACATGTATTTTAAATATTTTAATTATTTTTTTGGATGGGTTTTGGTGGGCTAATTGGTCTTGGGCGTGAGGCTAGTAGCAAAACCAGAAGTACCGACACCGTTCGAACGCCGATTCGAACGCTACACGAATGCCCGCAATCTGCTTGACGTTCGAATGTGCTCACGAACGCAGCACGAATGCAAAAGCAGTGAACATGTGAATTGAATCCGATGACATATTTATTCTGAATTTCCCCTTCCGACGTTCATTTCCCGCGGCTTCCGCGACCTAAAGAGTTGTGCCTCCGTACGAGACTCATCATCGGGATTTATATACAGAAATGCAGTGCCTACAGTCGCCCCCACTTTGATGGGACTTGTGCATTGTGTGACAATGACAATCCTATCAAAGTCTATGCAATGCATTTTTACTTACCTGGCTCGCCAGCTGCCATCTGACTTGCCTGCTGCTTCGAACTAAGTTGATCTGGTGGTCCATTTTCGAATTTTGCTCCATTGTTTTAGCGCCATTTTTGGCATCTGTTGTGTGTGCTCCATTTTGGAGCGCCATTTTCGGCATCTGTTGTGTGTGCTCCATTTTGGAGCGCAATTTTCGGCATCTGTTGTGTGTGCTCCATTTTGGAGCGCCATTTTCGGCATCTGTTGTGTGTGCTCCATTTTGGAGCACCATTTTCGGCATATGTCGTGTGTGCTCCATTTTGGAGTGCCATTTTCGGCATCTGTCGTGTGTGCTCCATTTTGGAGCACCACTTTCGGCATCTGTTATCTGTGCTCTATTTTGGAGCGCCATTTTCGGCATCTGTTGTGTGTGCTCAATTTTGGAGTGCCATTTCTGGCATCTGTTGTGGTCCATTTCCGAACCGTGCTGTGCGAGAATGTGGCTCATTTTTGAACCGTTACTTGATGAGATGGTCTTTGCCGCTACAAACTTGCGAATACAAAACAAAAATTGCATGTATGTGATATGTATGCATGGATATGTTTTCTATTCCGATGGGTTAGGCCTTCCTTGGTCCATTTCCGAACCGTGCTCCATTTTGGAGTGCCATTTTTGGTGTCTGATGTGATAGTGGTCCATTTCCGAATCGTGCTTCATTTTCGGAGTGCCATTTTCGGCGTCTGATGTGATAATGGTCCATTTCTGAACCGTGCTCCATTTTCGGAGTGCCATTTTCCTGTAAAAGTCTTTGGTCGCCCCCTGGGCCTACTCATAGTTCCTTTCTGTCGATTCTCTCTTGGTGATTGCTCAGTTTCCTTTAGTATCATTGCTCAAATTCTCGATAAATCCCTTATTCGCGGGGTGGTTAACTAGTCACCCCCAGACTCGATTTAGCTTTTTGCTCTTTGTTGCTTGCACTCGGCCAAAGTAGATCATGTGATGTGACATTCCAAAACTGCTATGATCTGGGCCTCGACCCTGTGACTCATCCCCAAAACTTATACCGATGCAGATGTGGGCCTTAACCCTGGGACTCATCCCAAAACTGATATTGTATTGTTGCTACTTCTGATTGGCTTGCCTTTGCCGCTTTCTCTGTCTTTCTTATAAATACAAAACAAAATAACCACAAAAAGAGAATGCAAATATGTTACGTGTATGCATGCATGCATGAATGAGTTTCCTATCCCGTCGGGTTAGGTCTTCCACCAATTCCCTTGGTGACTGCTCGGTATTCTCTTCCTCAGGCAAAGTAGCGCTTCATTCTATCCACGTTGGTTGGCTCGGTGAGCTCATTCCCTTCTAAGTCTGTCAGCTCCACCGCCCTGTTTCCCAATTTTTGAATGGCTATCCTGTCTTTCTACTTGCTTCTTCCGAGGATTCCTCGTGTTCTAAACATCGCTGAGTATCATAGTACCAGGGTTGAATTCTTTTGCCAAATATACTCATGTTGTAGGTTGAAAGGAAGAGACTCAGGCAAGTAAGCGAAATGAACGTCTTTATTATCATCAAGAAAAGGTTCGAACAAGTAGACAAAATCAAAGTCTTTATTAAAAATGCAAGATCAAATAAACTAGGAGGAACAGCTTCATCATTCGCAGCATTGCCTTCTTCATCGGCCTATGGTTCTCTACTGTTGTCGCTCCCTATCCCCATGAAAGAAACTGGGTGGTTGAGAGTTTGGAGGATAAAACTTTCGGGCAGGCCGGAGTTGTTCATGTAGGTAGGCGGTGGGATGGAGTGATAGTTCGGTAGGGGGTTCCAGTGTGTGTTGGGTTGTTCTTTCTCAGGATCGGGTATTTTATGGGCATCAATGAGGTTTTGGTTTTCATGTCTGAGGCGGGCATAGCTGTTGGTGTCATGGCCGTTTTGTTGGTGGAAGTGACAGTAACGGTTCATGTTGAGGTGTGATGGGGGAGGATTTGGGAGTGGTTTAGGCTCTAAGGGTTTTAGGAGTCCCTGCCTTGTCAACTTCTCAAGCACTTTGGATAAGGGTCTACCCAGGTTGGAAAAATGTCTGTTCTTAATGGCAGCAACCTCAGCAGAAACAGGCTTGGTACCTGATGGCCCTCTGACAGTCCTTCTGTTCATGCCATAAAACTTTCTATTATCTGCTTCTTCTTCTTCAATATCCATGACTGTTTTCCTTAGCTGTCGAAAATCAGTAATCAGTGGAGTCGCCAGACTGTAGGACACGGAAATCGGCGACGCTATCCCAGGCTCGCGGCCTGGTTGGGAGTATGGAATAGCCCACGGGGGAACTAAACCGGAGAATTAAAAATAGAGTCGCTACCTGGTGTAAATCGGGAAAATAATTTAAGGCCGCACTCACCCCTCGCAAGGGAAGACCTCAAACCGTTAGGTTCGGAATGGTCTCTTACTTATTCCAATTGTAATGAAAGGATTTATGCAGTAGTACAACCAAATCTCATGCAACACGTACCAGATAATTTAGCAAAATGCAAGTTTGCACACCCATAATCGTAAATGAAAGAAATGAAGGAAAAATACATAATTCATTAATGTGTTAAGCAATAAAGTGCAATAATTTAACTAATAATAACAATAAGGGCATCAATGAGGTTTTGGATTTCATGCCTAAGGCATGTGCAGTTGTCAGTTTCGTGGCCTCTCCTTTGATGGAAGTGACAATACAGGCTTAGGTCAAGGTTGGGTGGTATAGGATCTGGAAGTGGTTTAGGCTCTAAGGGTTCTAGGAGTCCTTGCGCCTTCAGCTTCTCAAACACCTTAGATAAAGGCTTCCCCAGGTTAGAGAAATGCTGGTTCCTGATGGCAGAAACCTTGGCAGTAGCGGGCTTGGTCTCAGAATGTCCCCCAAAAGTCCTTCTATTCTGTCCATAGAACTTTCTGTTCTCAACTTCTTCCTTCTCAATATCCATAACAGTCTCCCTCAACTGTCGAAAATCAGCAATCATCGAAGTCATCCTCCTCAGCTTACCATAAATAGAGGGTTTGGTGCCCTTGATGATCATTTTGATCTGGTCCTTCTCCGAAGGCCGAGTCTGCATCTTCAGAAGCTAGCTCCTCCAGCGATCTATATACTCTTTGAAACTTTCCTCCGGCTTCTGCTTGGTGTTCTCCAAGTCGCGGAGCGACAAGTCAATCTCCAAGTCTGTAACATATTGTTTCAGAAAAGATTCCGCTAGTTCTCTCCAATCTTCCTTAACCTTTCTTTCAAGGCTATGGTACCACACTACAGGTGCCCCCTCAAGTGACATCCCAAACATCTTCTGAACTTGGCGATGTGATAGGCCCACTGAACTCATTACCGAGACATATTGCCGGAGATGCACCCTCGGGTCCCCACTCCCGTTGAATTTGGCTATATCGGGCATCTTAAACTGAGTCGGTAGCTGCTCCTCAAAGGTCATCGCCTCATAGTCCAACAAGTCCTCATGTTTACCCTTCAGTTTACGGGTAACCGACTCCACCTGATCACGGAGTTTCTGTATTTCAGCCTGAGACCCAGTCATTCTTCCTGCCGCATATTCAGCCATGTCATCATCAAAAGCGGGGAGGTCATCCCCCAACCTGTTCGAAGGCTCCTCACACCTCATATTCTCAGATTTTCCCCCAGCACGGGGCACAGCCATATTAGCCATAGCAGTAGTCAAGGCTTGCAACTGTTCAGTAACCTTGGTGAGATTGGTCTCTAACTTATCCATACGGGATACCTCGTTCTCTGATTCGCTCATGTTTGTTATCGGCCTTTTGATGAGTCTTCCATCTTTCCTAACCCAACGAGAATCTATGGTGTCTTTTAAAATTCTCAGTCAGCATGTATGCGTGCAATGCATGGAATATATAAGTCGGCCTTTTGTCATTTTAAAGCTTCCATCACATTATTGCAAGGTGCAAACTTGTCCCAGTTGAAAAGGCCCAACAGGTTTACACATTTGCGATAACATGGTTGAACAAATTCAAATGATAAGGGGCCCAAACACAGGATGGTCCATCGGCATTTTAGAAACTTTTAGCCCAATTGTCATAAGATACGAACTCATCCCAGTTTAAATGGCCCAACAAGTTCGCCTTTCTGACAAGAAGTCTAACTGAGTCCAAATGATGATGGTCCTAAGCATAAGCATAAAGAAACAATTTCTACAGAATGGCCCATCGGCATTTTAGAAACTTTTAGCCCAATTGTCATAAGATATGAACTCATCCCAGTTTAAATGGCCCAACAAGTTCGCATTTCTGACAAGAAGTCCAACTGAATCCAAATGATGATGGTCCCTAAACACAAGTACAAGGAAATAGTTTCTATTGGTCGTACAACTATGGTCTACGTGTGGGTTTATGAGAGTGTAGACAAAGGCTCTCACTGGCGAAGGATTGCCCACAACTAGGTCTCCCCACTCAAGGGTTCGAGTGACCAAGTGAGCGTACCTTTTTTATACCTTACGGTACGTGCCAACGAGTTATGGTGCGTGACTGACTGTCAGCTGGATTTCCTATTGAAGATTCCCCAGAGGGAGGGCGGAGCGAACTCTCTTAGAAACCCAAGCCACTTAGGCTATTATCGCCTTGGTGACAGGAATAAACAACAAGTCTTCCAAATTAGTCTGTCACAATGAGCTACGGGTAATGATTATCTAGGTGCCTTCGCAGATTTTCCTTATAGAAAGGTAGTGAATGAAGGGAGACACCAAACCATCACCTAGCCTTAACAATGCCTTTGATTAAACCCCATCAACCCACTATAGATGCGGTTAACTAAAGCACAAATCACAATCACTACAAGACATTATTTCGGGGCCAATTCTCTATCCCCAGTGGAGTCGCCAGACTGTAGGACATAGAAATTAGTGACGCTGTCCCAGGCTCGCGGCATGGTTGGGATTACGGAGTAGCCAGCGGGGGACTAAACTGGAGAACTAAAAATGGAGTCGCCACCCGGTGTGAATCGGGAAAATGATTTAAGGCCGCACTCACCCCTCGCAAGGGAAGACCTCAAACCGTTGGGTTTGGAATGGTCCCTTACTTATGACACTTGTAATGAAAGGATTTATGCAATAGTACAACCAAATCACATGCAACACATACCAGATAATTTAAACAACATGCAAGTTTGCAATAATGTAAATGAAAGAAATGAAGGCAAAATACATAATTAATGAACGTATTAAGCAATAAAGTGCAATAATGTAACTAGTAACAACTATAAAGGCATTAATAATAAAAGCGAGCACACAATCTCATGAGCATATCGAATAAATAAATGCGGAAAATATAAATAAATAATAACGGTAAAGGCATAAATATTAAAGAGAGCTAACTAAGCATATGATGGGGAAGGGAATGACAAAGGGAACAAACATGCATGAAACATGATGAAGGAATCTTTCCAGTGTGTGCGCGTTCGTGTAGCGTTCGTAAACACGTTCGAACGGTAAACATAATGCAAGCGTTTGAGTAGCGTTTGATAACGCGTTCGAACGATAAACAGAATGTCTACGTTCGTATAGTGTTTGATAACACGTTCGAACGGGATGAGACCTGATGCATGATACAATAAAATACATGTGCGTTCGAGTAGCGTTCTGAGACGCGTTCGAACGGAAATAAGACAGAATGCATACGTTCATGTAGCGTTCGTAAACGCGTTCGAATGGAATGAGGCAGGATGCATACATTCGTATAGCGTTTGGAAACGCGTTCGAACGAGATTGCCAAAATGGCATCTGAAATGACACAAACACATGTATGGGTGAAAAAATACACGATATAGGACCTAGAATGCCCGATTGAACATATTTCACATTCAATCGAGTGCACCTCGTCCGGTGCGGCAAAACATCGTGGTAAAGGTAGCCTTTAGGCATTTCCCTCGAATAGAGGACCTTTAATCCACCCTAGTTAGCCCATGCGCACTAGAATGTAATGCATGCGTAAATAAAGCAATGATATGCAAAGGGTAAATGACATAATAAAAGGCGCGGCAAAACATCGTGGTAAAGGTAGCCTTCAGGCATTTCCCTCGAATAGAGGACCTTTAATCCACCCTAGTTAGCCCATGCGCATTATATTACATTGCATACAAATGAATGAGACAATAATGTGGAACTCCGTATATCCGATTAAACATATCTCACATTCAATCAAACATACTTCATCCAGCGCGGCAAAACATCGTGGCAAAGGTAGCCCTTTGGCTTTTCATCCCTCAAAATAGAGGACCTTTAATCCACCCTAGCTAGCCCATGCGCATTACATTACAATCCATAAATAAATAACATGTAGAAAGCAATAACATACTAACGACTAAATCATGCTTAAAAATAAATAACATACTAACGACTAAGTCATGCTTAAAACGCAAGGTTGGATGAAACGAAACATGTGAATCTCTCAAGTGGTACGTGGCATTGTATCCCGAGTGCAAACCGCAATACCATCCATTTGGATTCGGCTACGTAATTTACGTCCGGGTTTCCATCCGATATACCACAAGAGAGAACACATATTCCGTTCATCCGGAAATCACATCATGCACCAATCCACAATACTTATATGAAATAAAGTACTAAAATAAATGAAAACAAATGATAATAAATAAAGAAGGTGCCCTCAGGTCTAACCTCTTTAGTCGTCTATCGGAAGTATGGTATGCGGTTGTCGGAAGGGTTGATGCTCATCAATTCCTCTGGTTCACTGGTTCAAAGTTTCCTTTCGCTGTTTCGCGGTTTTGAGTCATCGTTTCCT